>JAKKIK010000241.1:0-38795 GCA_024500135.1 Heterodera carotae
ATCAACGCCTTCAACTCAGAGTTCATCGAGTTCAACCTCATCAACGCCTTCAACTCCGAGTTCCTCGAGTTCGACCTCATCAACGCCTTCAACTCAGAGTTCATCGAGTTCAACCTCATCAACGCCTTCAACTCCGAGTTCCTCGAGTTCGACCTCATCAACGCCTTCAACTCCGAGTTATTCAAGTTCGACCTCATCAACTCCGAGTTCCTCGAGTTCGACATCATCAACGCCTTCAACTCCGAGTTCCTCAAGTTCGACCTCATCAACGCCTTCAACTCCGAGTTCTTCAAGTTCGACCTCATCAACTCCGAGTTCCTCGAGTTCGACATCGTCAACGCCTTCAACTCCGAATTCTTCAAGTTCGACCTCATTAACGCCTTCAACTCCGAGTTCTTCAAGTTCGACCTCATCAACTCCGAGTTCCTCGAGTTCGACATCATCAACGCCTTCAACTCAGAGTTCCTCGAGTTCGACCTCATCAACGCCTTCAACTCCGAGTTCCTCGAGTTCTACCTCTTCAACTCCGAGTTCCTCGAGTTCGACCTCATCAACGCCTTCAACTCCGAGTTCCTCGAGTTCAACCTCATCAACGAGTTCTTCATCATCAACAAGTACAACAACAACTTTTAGGGCACCATTCACGCTTTTTATGCCACCGCATATATGTGTGCCAGATGAAGGAGGCGAGGAGACAACAACAAGCGCGTCAACTCTATCTACATCATCCTCTAGCACGACAATGGTCATTCTTTTTGTTGTTGGGTCTTTTTTAAAATCCGCCACACTAAGAAAGTTATTGGAATAAAATTTTTATTAGGAACCAATTTCTGACTCTGCTAAAGCATTGCTTTTAGTAAATTAGAGCTTTGAATGATACCAAAAATTTGTAGAAATTTGTTGGGTAATAAAAAATTATAGTGATAGCTGAAGGATTTAAGAAACGCCCATGTGTCGCGTAATTTTAAGAAAGATCTAGCATCATTTTTAAAAAATTATTTTCGCGCTTTTAGTCACATGATGTGAAAGAACATGAATATAGAACGTTGTTGAAGCATTATTATGAACTGAAGATCAACATGACCAAGCTGGAGATACAGTATATGCAATTGAAGAGGGCATGTGACCGTCACGTGACGCTATGTCCATGTCCTCAAGAAACAACGACATCTAGTACAACGTCATCTAGTACAACGACACCTATGACAAGTACCACCACGGTACAATGTGACGACATTGATACGACAACTACGGCACCGGCACAGCCATGCAGCGATGATATTCCTGGAACTTGTCGACTCTATGCCCGGCTGAACCAATGCAATAAGGCTGGAGTATGTTGCATTCATAATTTCCAATTAAATATTATTCAATTAAATTGGCATGCGACTGACTTTAATTATTATCAGTTCTTTATAATGAATTTTTAGCCGTTCGGTGACAAAATGCGTAGCAAGTGCAGAAAGAGTTGTTCAAGATGTTAAGCACCACATATTGTTCCAAACACTACTATTATTTTTTCATTATTGTTCCATTTTCGCCCAATTTTATTTAATGTTGTGAAACGCTATTTTTTGTAAATATACGTAAAACCTAGACAAAGACGAGAGGATCTCTTAAAAAATCCCTAAACAGCCAGAGTTGTGTGCAAAGCCAAAAGGCCCAACAAGCCAGTATGGTCAAAAGGTCCAAAGTTCCAATGAAAAAGGGTCCAATTTGTCACAGCCCGAACCTCCTTTTCTCACATTTTTTTGCATTTTCGTCATATTCTTATTTGAAAATTCAGAAATTTTTTTTTCGTTTGGTTTCTTTAAGAAAAATTTTGGAAGCGATTCATTAAACGAACGTATGTACAACATTTGGTGAATAATCTGTTTTGGTTGAAAATTATAATTTTTTTTTGTATTTGAATTAATTTAAAGTTAATTGAGCAAAAATTAAAAACTTATAAATAAAATTATGCTTTGTTTTTTTCTAAATGCCTATTTAAGTAACAAATATTTTATCTATTTCATACATATTTGCACATTTATGCTATTTTTGTCCCAACATTGTCTCCGGTACTATTGCAGTTGGTACGCCACAAAAAAAAAATTGAGTAAGTACTCATCTGAAATGGACCAATTAAATTCACTGTTTCAACTGTTTCAAAACTTCATGAAAAACTTGCATTAGGATTTTGAAAAATTTTGACTTTTCGACCAATCGAATTTGAGACCGGGACTCTGAATTGGCCGAAATGGAGGTCGGATTCATGATCAGCTTTCTAGAAAACCATGGAAACATTTTTTATAACTTAAAAACAAATTATTTTTTTTTGTGGCGTACCAACTGCAATAATACTTTGTCTCCCTCTGTTCATTTTTTTTGCTCTTAAAAATATTTTTTTCTATTCAGCCTTCGTAAACAGCAAAGAGTACACACACAAACAAAGATTGTTAATAGATTAAAGACCTAGCCAAGCTTCAAATATCGATTTAAACCACTGCTATACTTTTGCTTTCAAAGAAGTCCACTTTCATTGGAATGGACGAGCAAAAAAACAACAGCAACGAATTGAATGAGAAGGTTGGTGTTAAACAATTTGTTTTTTTTTTCATTTAGACTTCAATTTAGGAAATAGTATATTAATGTATAATAATAATAATATTAATGAATTTTCACTTTTTAGTCGCTTGAGCTATCTCAAGAAATGCCGCTTCTGGAAAACAATGAAATTAAAGACATGATGAGAAAAGCAGAACGATCGGCACAAAAGCGTGATCTGCCAAAACAACTTTCTTGGTTGCTCAAATGTGCATTGTGCATCATTTTGCCAGTAAAAAAGGAAATTCCTCCTTTGTATTACCACGTCCGCGCAACTACCTAAGCCCCCTCCCCCCTCCAGTAAAGCTACCTTTAATAAAGCCCCCTCCTTTATTACGGCTTCACACCCTCCAATAAAACCCCCTTACCCTTCCACCCTGAAATAAGCCCCTTAAATAAATTCCACCTTTTAGAAGAGGATTGAAAAATAAGCCCTCCAATAAACCATCCTCAAGTGGGGTTCAAAATAGAGCACCCAGGATTTAATATTAGGATATATGGCGTTCTAATTTGCATTTTTTTAACACGGCAGCCCATTGGCGTGGTGTTTCACGGCTTCGAATATGACAGGCTTAAGCGGCGCACCGACTTCACTTATCAGTTGCTAATCAATGTGTTGCTCACCTTCTGTGGTATTTTACCAGGACAATTGCACGCCGCTTGGTACTGCTTCTACAAGAAAATTGAATGAACAGAAAGAAGAGAAGATGAAGGAAAATTTGAGATGGAGTTAAATGGACCAACATATTTTTAATATTTAAATTCATTCATTAATATGTTAAAAGGTTGATTTACAATTATGAAGTCATTATATTAAATCAGGATTTATATTTTGATACCGAATTTAATTAATTATGCAAGGTTAATTATTGCTAAGATTATTTGCATTAGTTGTCTACAGTCTACAGCTCTATTCTTCATAAAAATTTATTTCATCATAAATAGACAAATATAAACACAAAAATAAAATTTGATAGCGATTTTCTAATTTTCCTAAAAATAAATAAATAACATCAAATATTCGGATGCTGGGTGCCATTGTCATCAGAATTGATAAGCAATTTTGGTGGCAAAAATAAATATTACACATGTGCCTAAATTATCGTGTCAACATCCCCTGAACCTTTCGCGCAGTTCGTTGTAAAAATTGTGAAGCGTGGCAGCGGTGAACACGCGCCTGGCGTCCCCAGTGATTTTGGCTAATTCTGCACGAGCGATTGCCGCACGGACAGCGTCATGAACGGCTAGCGCATACACGCGCGGAACAAGATGGCGCAGTAGGGCGGCCTGCTCACTGAATTCGCGCTGGCCAAACCCGTCCGTGAACACGACCGCGATGGGCTCGGCCACGCCTGGACGTGCACCGCGCACTGTTGAATAGGCCAGGACGGCCTTAAGAACATGATGGATATTATAGAGATTTTCGCATTTGTAAAACAAAAAACCCGGTTAAAGAGGGGAGGGGGGGGTTTTGGGAGGGGGAATTCTAAAACTCTCAAAATAGTTTTACAAAAAAAAAATGCACAATAATCTTGTATTGATTCACTTCGCTTATCACAATTACACCAAATGTGCTTTAAAATTGATCAAAAAATTTTCAAAAAATTTTAAATTAAATGAGCAAAATAATTGTCAAAATATGAATCAAGTGCATAATTGCGAATCTGATTGCCTCTACTCATAACCAAGCCAAAAGCCACCTGTTGAAGTGCCGAATGAATTGCGGTTGTGCCGTCGCTGAACGTCATGTTGCTGATCACGTCCAACACAGTTTTTGTGTGCTGCGTCGAGTCAAATGCATGTAGTGTTCGTACTTTGCCTGCTGAGGCAAATTTTACTATGGCCACACGCGCGTTGTCGGGTCCAACCTAAAAAAATTGCTATTAGGTAGGTAGGTAAGTAAGTATAATTGGACCAACAAAGGTTTCAATTTCGGACAAAAAAACGGTATGAACAATATCACGATTTTCCATCGACATCACCCAAATTTTTCGATTTATGGAATCGGTATTTCGAAGAATTGTGCAACCAGTAAACCGCATTGAAATTTTGAAAATCTCGGTATTCTATCGATAAGTGAAATTTCAGGAAATGCGGGAGATAGCACTAATTCCGATATTATTATGTACTAGTAACAAAAAATTGATGAATACGTAATATTCTAAAGTGGTTTTAAGTAATTTTAAAATACAGAAAAATAAATTTATGAATTAATTCTCACACGAATTTGTTGGACAATCTGTGCAGCAAGCGCTTTTTCCTGCTCAAATGCGGCATGGACACTTCCTGAAGCATCAATGATCAACAACAAATCGATCAGACAGCCTGGTCGAAATGGAGGTTCTATGGTATCTGCTGAAGTTGTTGGCAAAGACGCTGTTGCCGTACTGCTAGCTGAACTTGTTGTGGTCGTCCTCCTCTCATCTTAACTTGTACCGTACTTAATGTAATAGAAACCCATGGGGTTCGATTTCACCAGGTCAACAGATAGTTCAATTAAAGGGCGAGGCTCGCCCCGCTCCCCTGTCGCGAAATAGAGCCCCGCTCTCTTAAATAGAACCCCCCCCCCCGTCCCCTTTGCAGTTGAACAATAGACCCACTGGAAATGATCCCTCCCCCCGCACTCCCCCTTAAATTACAATTGTCCCCCATGAAAAAGAGTCAACCTCTCTCCCCCCTGATTAGTGCCCCCTGAGAGACTCACCCCCATTTGAAGAGTATTAAGAAATTTTAAAAAATCGTCATTACCATTTTTATATGACTGTTCATGTTGTTTTTGAACACGTATCCGATGAAGCCTATTGAATGCAAATGGAAATTCTTCACCAACAACAGCAGGTGTTATAATTGGTTCTGGTGTTGACTCTGTTGTTGTTGTTGTGGATGTACTCCGAAATGATTGCTTATTAGATGATAGTTGTTGGGAGGCTGATGTTGAAGAGGGTGTGCCTTATTAGGTATCAAATTTTAATGACAAAGCTTAAAAGGCTATCGAAAAATCTGACACCTAAAAAACCAACTCAAGCGGAAAAAAAACGAATTTCTTATAATTCGTAAATCCGCTATCTCTATTTAATTCCATAAGTATAGGTTAAACGATTAATTTTAATATTTTTTTGAGTTAAATAAATGAAGGAATTTTCCATGGGGTTTTGCCCATCATGCCTTGTAGGTTTTTCAAGGCAAGGAAGTTATCTTTTTCGATTTTCGGTGTCAAATTTACCAGTGGGCTATCCCAAAGCAAAAATTATTGATGGCCAAAGCGCAAAAAAAATTATGGCGAAAAAATAAAACCCAAAAATGGCTATTTTCGGTTTGTCTTTTGTCCACAGCCTTTTTGATAAGCATATTCTATCACTAATTGCTTCATTAAAATAGACGAACCGATTTGGTAACAATTTTTGTCATTTTTTGATAAGGATGATGTACTGTTATGACAGTTTGTTCGATCTTCGAATCGAAAGCGGGAGCTTAAGACTAATAATGACAAAATAAAATTAAATTGTAATTTTAATTTAAAAAATTGCAATTTTAATTTAAAAAATTGCAATTTTAATTTAAAAAATTGAAATTTTATTTAAATTTTACTGTTTTCATTTTCAAGATGATGTGTAAGAGTGGACAGTTGGCGTGACAATGAATCTTCATCATCCCTTTTCAGAAAATCATGTTTATTGCCAAGCAAATTGTCATTGTCAAATGTGTGCTTGTCCAGTCGGACAAGTCCAATGTCGCGTAGCCTTTGGGGTCCCAATGAAAAATCGTTCTAAAAAATTAGGTAACATTTATTTTGTGTAAAATCCTCCTCATTTTATTTCTTACCATTGTACTACCATTTTCGTCATGTTTTCCTGACATTTGTTTGCCAAGTTCACTGAACGATCGTGGCACTGTTTGATCCTCCCGTTTCATTTGACACTGATCGGAAGCGGTCGCTTCGTCAAATAAAATTTTGGAAAATTCCGCATTCCGATCAAATGGAAAAACGCGTTGGGCAGAACCAGTGTACTCGGTCAACTATAAAAAATGAAAATTTTGAAAAATCACGAAATTTGAAACGTCAGGTGGAGTTTGTTGGAGGGAAGGCTCCCAGATCAAATACAATCGGAAAATATGACTGACTCCCTGATAATTCATCTCGACAAAAAACATTAGGTTAGAGGCAAGAAAAAAGCTGAATTCACTTAACAATAATTTGATAATGTTTTTTTAATAATTTATGGGGTTTTTTCGATGAATTATTGAGTGTGATATTTTCCGCCGGGACAGGACGTTTTTTTTCCTGTGGACATTTATTTTCCACCGTTTCTTAGGACATATAACTTTTTTGTTAGTCCTTTTTATAAAATTGGTATTATTCAAAATCTCTATATGTTAAGTAGCAATGAAAAAGTAGATGGTAAGCGATTAAACCACATTTAAATAAGTTATGATTTTTCATTTGCATAAATTCACGAAAAAACCTGACTTTTTTGCAATTAAAAACCACAACTTTCCTAGAGTTATTCAATCGTTTAGAATTTTCTATAAATAGCTTCTAAACCACATAGAGCCTTAAAACAATACTAAAATTGTGAAATTTCTTTGACTTAGAAAATTTATGGTGTCTTGAAAAGTGGCGAGAAAGAAATGTCGCTGTGTCAGATCTTCCTATTTGACTTCCAGCACTGGGTTGCCGCGGGTTGAGAAAAATACCGGATCGGGATTCGGGTCGAGTCGGCCGAAAAAAGTTCGGGTTTCGGGTTGGCAAAAAGATCGGGTTTCGGGTCACGGGTAACCCGCGGCAACCCTGTTCCGGCACCCCTATTGGGCAGAGGGGGGGGGGGGTCAATTAGAAAGAGAGTACGATAATTGTTGTTATTACCGTTTGCATGTTAACTTCCTTGCCACTGTCTATGGCAACACAATACAATCCGTTGGCCTATAATAATAAAATTCATCATTTACCGTATTTCCTCTAATTGAAGACCCGGGTCTTCTATTTTTCAATCCCTTTCTAGAGGGGTCTTCAAATGGAGGGGGTCTTCTATTTTTCAATCCTCGTCTAGGGGGGTCTTCAATTGGAGGGGGGTCTTCAAATGGAGGGGGGGGGGTCTTCAAATTAAGGATATACGGTAATTACAATTACAAATTTTTGCTTTTAAACACTTAAACAAGCGCCACCTGGTTGATGCGATTTACGATAGCTTGGCGTTGTGCCGGCAGTTCGGCCGTGCCGTTTCCGTTGCCGACTAACAACAGGATACCGCGCGCGTCATCACGCCGAGAACTCGCGTAATGGTCCAACGCGCGGGCGATGGCCGCCGCATAGTCAGGCGAACCGTTCAGCGGACGCACGCGCTCGACACGCGTCGCCACAGCGTCCCGGTCTTGCGCATCCTCAAGACGATACTCCAGGCGGGGACCACCCGCGGAAATGAGCGCAACGCGCACACGACCGTCCGCCGGAAGCGATCCTTAAAAAGTTTAGATAAAGACGTGTAATCTAACCCCCATCCCCTAGTTGGGAAATTAACCCCCCTCCTTTCGTATTTGAAGCCCCCCCCCTCCCCCCCCCCCCCTCTACGCCCTATAATAGAGTCCCCTTTTTGAGGGAGACGAGAAATTGAGTCCCGGGAGCACTCTAAAAGAGGATTTGGTAAGTTAAAAAAGATAATTACCGTAATTCCTAAAATAATCCCCCGGGGGTTCTATTTTCAACCCCTCTCGAAGGGGGGCTTTATTTCAAAGACAGCTTTATCTCGGTGGGAGGCTTTAATTTAGAAATTACGGTATTGATTCAATAAAAAAAGTAAATTTCAAAAACTAGCCTAATACATCCAATAAAAGGTATCGATTTGAATTCATTTTCAGATTGTCGATGTTTCGCTCTGATGAAATGACATTGTCCAGCATTATCAATAAATCAACATTTGGCTTCTCGCAATGACTATCCAGCTTTATTAATGAAAAATAAAATCATTATTTTAATTAAAATTAAATAAATAATAAATATACAAAAACAAAATTACATAAAACGGTGTCAAATAATGTCCGTCTTGCGGTCAAAATTTCGGATGAAAAAATGTTGCCTTTATTACCATTAAGATATAACTATTTTTTTCAAATTTTTCTCGGCGGTGCCTATCGGCACGGCCTCTTCCCCACCAAAAATATTGCCATAACTAAATTAAACGCGAAAAAATGAAGAAATTGGAATAAATTCTGTTAACAAATCCACTAAATTTTTCAAAATTTTCCCGGTGGCGCTTATCGGCACCACCGCACTCCCCCCAGCGCTGATAAAATTGATTGGAAAAAAATGGACCCAAATTTCAAGGATCCCATTTATGTCCACCTCAAGAAGTGTCCGTCTCTTCGTGGTCAAAAATACCCGATTTGCTCAACAAAGTGAAAACTTTAGACCAATTCTGGAGTCGAAATCAAAATAACTTTACGAAATTGTAAAATAAAAAATTCAGTCGAATTCGGTAAGGTCCAGACAAAATTGACTTCCAACAAAAAAAAAACGCATGCACCCCACCCACCTGGAATTCAAAGTCAATTGCTTGGCGTTCTGCAAAGTCCGGTGAAGAAATGTTTGGCATCTGATCACGATGTATTGGCACCGCTTCTACCCTTGCAGCAATGTCCGTTTTTAATGCTTTGGCATTTGCGGCCTTGGCGGCATTTGGCGTTGCGGCGCAGTCACCGCCGCCCAACAACGCGACAATGTCGGCCAAAAATCGCTCCGTTGAGCCATCACGGTAAATGCGATCGTCGTTTCCGATATACTGTAAAAATTATCAATAATAAATAATAGGGTAATTAAAAAAATTTTTAATACTAAAGTAATATTTGTTGAGTTTTTTCAGTGTTTCCAAATTATTTTAGGAGTGCGGCAGTGCAAAATTGGAGTAATGCTGTGAATTTTTTTGTTATTTTAACAGAATTTGTTAGAAAAACCAACCAATAATCAATAAATGGTTCGGCAAGCCGACGGGTTTTTTGAGTTTCCCCCAATTCACCAAAAAAAAAATTTTATCCGTCTTAAACGCTCATTTATTGTGGCTCTAAAGAGGACCGTCTTGGTTAGTTTTTTGGCCCAAAAGAGGACCGTTTTTGATGGGGCAATCTTGCTCGCACATATTCAAATACATGAAATTTATTCGGCACACAACGGGATTTTAATCGAATTTTTTACAAAATTGTTACTAAAAAAAATTTTTCTATTAAATTTTTTCCCCTTGACGAAGAATTTTTTCATAAGCTTAGATAGGTAAGGACATATCATAAAAATAAAGATTTTTTAATTTTTAAGATTCAACCTCCCCCAAAAAGGGCCATTTTGAATCGTAATTAATTTTGGCAACTCTAAATTTTATTTAATATTTTCATGTTTTTAATCCTCGTACAAGACGCAATTCACGCAAATCCACTTCACTGCCAAATGCAACGCTAAATCGATCGGCACCCGAATTGGCCAAATGTTGACTGCTTTCTAACACCTGCTCCCACGGGTCCTGACTCATGCCGTCATTCATCAACACAACCACCTTATAATTAGGCAATAATAATGGACAATAAAGTAAAAAAATTAAATTAATTTTGATTTAAATATAAAAGTGGAACCGCGGGAACCAAACCGACCGTGTTTCAGTTTGAAAAAACACCCCTAAGGATGAGGTTTTCTCAAAAAAAAAAAAAAATCGCTAAGAAATTTTTAAGTCATTGAATATCATATTTTACTTATTTTTCGTAACCTTTTCTATTTTCAATCCAAAATTAATTAAGTTGCGAAAAGTGGGATTTGTCCAACTAATCTCTCACCTGTCGCGCGTCCTTACGCATGCCACGACGCAAGTCCTGTAACGCAAGCTCAACTGCTTTTGAGGTTAGCGTGCTACCACCCCTGTATTGGATGTCCTCAATTGCCTTGCGAACCGCCTAAATAAACTTTTCTCTTACTTTTTCGACTTTGATAAAAAATTTAATCCCCAAAATCAATAAATTTTCCAGTCATCCTCGACATATTTAATCCCATTTCTGCCCCAGACGGTTGGGGCTGAACCCTAATTTTAAAGACAATTGTAATCCCCCATTTTGTCCCATATAATCGGCATTGGTTAAAAAAAATAAAACAATCAAAATCTAGAATTTTTAATTTTTTTTTGTGCCCCGACCAAGCCAATATGGTTCATGAGCCGACCCCAGCAGCAGAGATCTCCAGCCACGAAATCCCCGAATCATTTTTGTTGCCCCGAAGAGTCGTGGATCAATTATAATGAACAAATAGGTTGGTATTTATTTATTTTCTTCAAAAAAGTTGATTCAAAATTTCATTGCTGTGACCTTACGATCCCTGCCCACACCGAGGGTTTGCCGTAGGACGGCATTGTTTGTGAAGCTGATGATGCCCGTGGCAACGCGCGGGTCCACCCGACTGATCGGAAGCCGTTCAATCAGTGACAGTGCCAATTCGCGTTGGTGCTCAAAAACATTTTCGCGCGATGTTGACGCGTCCAAAATAATGATCTTTGTTGTTGTATATTTATTTAAACGTTTTTATTGGAAAAATTAAAAAATTTTAGATATTAATTTTCAAATAAATAATTTCGAAAAATTTTTTGTTGAGCTATAACTTTTTTGTTAATCAGCCAATTTCTACAAATTTGTTATCATTCGAAAGCTCTAGGTGTTTAGAAGATAATATTAAATATTAAGCAGAAGCCGATTATTTTCCAATTGTGAAAAAGTCCGAATTTTAACGATTTTATGAATATTATTTTTTAAACATTTTTTTGAGTTTTTTAATCGTTAGCTTCTGCTTACACCCAGCTTCTAAGCACATAGAGCTTTCGAATGATAACAAGATTTTAATTGACAAATAAAAAAGTTATAGGCAAACAAACTTTGCCGTCGGCCAGTTGACCTAATGCCAAAACCAAACCTCCCTAATTTTTTGAGCCAAAACTTTGTGGAAAGTAAGCCAATTTTCTCAATTTTTGTGTCCATCGAAAACTCATTTTATAATTTGAAATACCAAATTAATACATACCATATCCATTTTTGAAAAATTGCACTTTGACAACAGTTCAGTGCCACGTGCTTCATCAAACAGTAATTCTGCCTCACGACTTGCTTTGATCGGATTCTGTGAAATTTAAAATTTGTTAATTTTTTTTTTGTTGGCTTTTAAGATTGGCACCACCTGCTGCTTTCTTGTCTTTTACACCCCCAGGGTTGCCAACAACAATCAGTCGAGAGAATGTGGGGGCGAAAAAAAAGCACAAAAAGCTAACATCATCATGAACAAGTAAGTGTTCATGCACAAGATTGCTATTATTTCAATAATATTTAAATGTTTTTATTATTTATTTATATTTATTTAATAAAAGCGCAGAGCACACAAAAACAGCAAACAATTATAGCAGAAGCAAAAAATAAAACGGCACAAAATAAGCTTTTGACGGCAACCCTGGTCACAGCAGTAAAAAGGGCACATGAATAATATTTAAATACATTATTAAACCATAAATTAAAATTCTTAGGGCTTAGAATTTTAGATAACTACAGTACTAAATCAGTTCCTAGAAATAGATGACATTTAAATTCAAATTAGATTGATTTTATTTAATCCACACAAAATTTGAAGTTGGACGGAAACGAGCTAAAAATTTATCCTGGATCCCGCCGGGATTAATCCGGGAAACTCGGTTTTTTGGAACATAATACCTGCGGGATTTATCCCGAAATCAGAGCTCGTTAATTTAGACCAAGATTAACCTTTTATTGTTGATTGGGTATTGAATTTGTAAATATAATTTTTCTTACAAATTGATATTACATATAGGTATTCGTATTCGTTTTTTTTGCTTGACATTATACATATTAAGGCATCTTTAATTTTACTTTTCTAGAAAATCTAATCCCAAAGGGGTCTCGGTTAAAAAAGCACCCTAGACGGAGTCCCTGTTAAAATAAGAAAAAGTAAATTTTTTTTTGTGTCAAAATTCAGACCTATACAAAGAATCTAATGCTATTATGGAGAATAAACGGATTTTAACGCAGAAAAAATGTGTGAATGTGTGTACAACCAATGGTTTTTTGGCCACTAATACATATATTATGACCGTAAATTATTACCAAAAATGCTAAAAATTTCTAAAAAAAAATATGTCGAAATTCTAACTGCTCACAATCACCTCATCCCGGGCCTTGGCCAATTCATCTTCCGACTTTGGCTTCGTCAGCTGAACAACACCAATTTTGGCTTTAGCTGAATGATTCTTCTCCTGCTGTTTCACTGTTGTTGAATTATGAAGGAGCATCTCAATAGGCCTGTAATTAAAAAATTCCAAAATTTTACAAAATTTTTAAAATTCCAAAACTTCTTAAAAATTTAATTTTTACATTGTTCTTCTGCTCGGAGTTGTGGATGCTTCAACGTCAGGCACTGGAGTCACCTTAACACCGTCCCGCTCGCGGTCTTCGGGACATCGGCTAATCAAATTGCCGACTTCCTATAGACAAAAATAGCAAATTTAATTATTTATTTTTGAAATATTTTCAAAATTAAAGAACACACGCTAATTAACCCCCTCCCCCTCCCCCCTATAAAAAGCAATGAGTGAAAAAAAACCCAATTCATCCACTCCATAAACCATCCTTTTAAAGGAACAAAATTTTTAAAGAGATTTAAAAAACACCTATTATAGTGGGGTTAAAAAATAAAGCCTCCCCCGAAGGGTTCTAATATAGGAAATTGACGTTTATAACCTGAATGAATTGGTCAATGCGGCTGTTTGTGTACAGATTGTTCTCTGTGCCTGTATACTCGCGCAGCTCCTCAGCGGAATATTTATCGGACAAGGTTATAGCATAAACCTTAAAAATTGAAATTAAAAAAGAAAATATTTATTTTGTAATTAAAAATAATAATAATAATTACTGTTTAATGGAATAAATGTTTTAACAAGTTATATTAAAATTTAAATTTAGCATTTGTCTTAAAGTTTTTCGAATTTTTAACACTGTAAACTGTACCCCATTGCCGCCAGAAGTTGTGTCTCGCAATTTTTTGGCTGATTCTTTGACACTCTTCCATTCATCTTGACTAAAATTATTAAAAAATTAGACGAGTTTTGGTTCGTCATTTTGTTCGACACCTGTTTCCATCTGTTATGATGACAACAATTAACCTAAAAAAATTTTTTTTTTTTAGAATTTTTGGCTTGGGAATTTACTTACCTGGCGTCTGGCCGGCGTAGACGGAAAATTTCGCGAAAAGCCAATTCGGCAGCAGTGGCCAGGCTCGTTTCGCCTCCGGTGTGCTCAACCTAGGAAATTAACTTTGCGCACATTATAATTTAATTACAAATAACATTTCATATTAATTAGATTCATATTAATTAAATTTCGATTTAATTAAATAAATATATTTTATATTAAAAATTATTAGGCAATTAATTATGACACATTTTACCCGTTCAATGTCATAGATGATGTCCTCTCGTGCTCGTCCAGGATGAAAATGGAAATGAATGTCAGCCGTACCGCGGAATTTGATCATTGCTATCGAAATACGTTTCTAAAAAAAATTTGAAAAATAAATAAAAATAATATGTATTTTTTAAAATTTAATAAATTTACTGAAAAATCTTCTTCGGGCAGCACACGAACTAAGTCCAGCGCAAAATTCTTTTCAGCATAAAATTCCTTCTAAAATATAAAAACTCCTCAAAAAATGCAATGAGACAAAATTCAAATATATAATCAAATTATAAAAGTAAATTAATTAATAATTTTCAATTTTTTTCATACCCACCTGAACACTTGACGATGTGTCAATGATGAACATCAGGTCGACCGGGTCTTTATCACAACTGCCACCGGTTGTACGGCTTACAGCTGAACTGCTTGCATTTGTCGGTGCCGTCGTCATGTTGCCGCCACTGTTCACCAACATTCCCGATGGCACCAATGATGCCGCTGACGGCAATGATGATGATGATGTGCCGTTATTTTCGTCACGCGCCTCACGCTGGGACGGCATTGTTGGCGATTTGCATTCGACCAATGACATTTCAGCCTCGTCCAGGAATTGGCGAATTCGTGCATCGATGTAGACGAACCATTTGTTGCCCGCGTACAGCTCCAATTCTCTGAACAGATAACTTAGCTACCGTATTTCCTCTCTAATAGTAGCCCGAGGGCTTCTGTTTTACAATATCACCCATGACTACATATTAGAGGAAAATTGATTATTTTTATTTAATGATTTTTTTTGTTTTTCGAAAAAACCTAAAGAAATAGTCATGGCTAACGGTGACCGCGTAAACATCCGCCTCAGCGGCTCGAAGTCGGTCCGCAGAACGCAACACATCCGCCCATGGGTCCTGACTGCTGCCTAGATTAGAAAAATTTTCTCGATTTTAGCAGACACTCGGCAACCGTGTGATTTTTGGCTTCATAAGAATTAAATAAATTTTGGATCATGGTCAAGCGATTATACGGGAAAAATTTTCCGGTGGAGAGGGAGGGGCGGGGTAAAATTGGTTTCGGAGGGGGGGGGGGGGATTGGACAAATTTTTCCAAAATTTCTTTTTGCTGGGGAAAAAAGCAAATTTACATTTCGGGAGGGGGGACATTTGCGCGACATGAAATTGAAACTTACCATCGGAAACAAGCACAACCATCAAGCGGGTGCCCTTGCGTCTGTTCTTCACCACCTCATCCATTGCCAAATTGACTCCATTAACAACCTTTGGGAAAATTATTAGGGTATTTTTTTTCTTCGTGAATTTGCTTTTTCCCACCAACCGAAGTGCCTCCACCCGTGTGCTTTATTTCCAATAATGCTTTGAGAATTGCCGCTTTCTCTTTCAATTGGCCAAGTCCAAATTGGACTTGGGCCTTTTTATTGAACGACACAACGCCAACTTGAACACGTTGCGCAAAGTCTTGGTCGGGCAAACGTTTGACCTGTTTGAATTTAAATTTAATGAGTTTTGTTTTTGAGGGGAAATTATTATTGAGACTAACCAAATCAACGGCAAATTGTAGCTGTTCATCAAAAGCTTCCTGCACACTTTGGGACGTGTCAATGATGAACATTAGGTCAACCTGAGATGGGTAAAAGGAAGGTAAATTCCGTGTCCGGATATATCCGTAAGGGTTATATTTCCGTGTCCGTCTGTATCCGTCCAATTTCTCAAAAATCCCAATCCGTTCCTAATGATCCGCGGATATCCGCTGGCGCTGGGCATGGCCTTCATGTCTATGTCCGTCAGATTTTACAAAAATCATTATCCGTCCGTATCCGGGCAATCCGCGGATATCCGTGGGCAATCAAAGAATGAGGTGAGACACGGCAAAACAGTCACAAATTTTCTGTGTCCGTCACCCGGACACTTGGACAAAAAATTAAAAAAAAATAAATAAATTTATTGACTTTAAGCGTGAAATTAAAAAAGATTTTAATTAAATATGAATCGAAATTTTCTGTCAAGGCTGGAGGCACCGAGATTTATCGTTGCATACAACGATGACCATATTGCCAAGCCAGAATTCATGTGAGTGCTGTTTTACGCCATGATGCCGATGGACGACCATACAAAACTGGGACAATCAAAAATGCAAATCACGATCATCCGGCAACACAGACAGAAAATTTCAATTCGCATTTAATAATGTTTTAATTTCACTCTTAAATTAAAAAATGTATTTTTTTAAGTTTCATTTACTGTTCATTTGTCCACTGTCCAAGTGTCCAGTTACCCAGCCTATCAATCGTTCCCGTTTCACCTTGCACTCGTCGCCCAACAAAAACACACGCGGATGCTCATCTTGACTCATTTCAAATTTGATTTTCTTCCTCATTATTGGATGCTGTGCAATTGTTGTAGTTGTGGTTACGGTAACAGTTTCGTCGTCAGGCCGTATTTCGGTTGTTGTTGCTGTTGTAATGGCATTATTTGTCGCAATGCCAGCGGTGCCATTCAAATCGGAACTCAGAATCTGATTAGCTGAGCCCTCCGGCACTGTGTCGAGCGTTGTCTAAAAAATGAAAAAAAATTTAAACGTCAATTCCAAAAGAAATGCAAGATAAATGCTAATTGGGTACTTTCCTGTTTTGAGGCCACACCCAAAAATTAAAAAAAATCTTTATGCCAATTGTTCGAATTCGGGTCCGAGATTCGAAATTGGCAAAAATAAAAGTAATATTCGTAATCAGCTCCCTAAATTACCCTAAAAACGACCTTTTATCATAAAGTTTCTAAAAAATTAATTCAAAACAGAAAATCGATTTAATTCGAATCGATTTTAGGAAGGCATTTTTTGAAAAAAGCGACCCAAATATTTTAAAGAACAAGCAAACCACATAGAAAAAAAAATCGAAAAAGTGCAAAAATATGATGAATTATGATTTCAAAAGAAGCAAATGATTTTTTGCAGAAAACATTATTTCTCGCCTCATCATATGCCAAAAAATAAATTTTAAAAAAAATCCAGTCATAGAATAATACATTATCTCAATATTTTTACCTGAGAATCGGATACGTTTGTTGCCCTTAATTTCACATTTAATTGTTCTGTTGGTGTGCTACTGTTGCTATTATTGTCCAAGTCGGCAACATTTTCGAGCAGTTTGACAGCACCTGATGATGTGTTGTTGTCCGTTTCATTCCCGGATTGGCTATCCGATGACGAAGAAGCCTTAAATTTTATTTTTGTAAAAAACTGTTAAAAGCCGATTAATTAATAATATTTTATATTCCTTTACTATAATAGCTTTGGAGTCTTCCGATGGCGGAAGTGCGGAATCGGATGCAACTAATTCTTCTTCGCGTGGAGATGCCAATTTAGAGTCGATGACAGGTGGTTGCTGTTGTTCGTTACGTTTTCTGTATGTAATTTTAGATTTACAAGCGGGTAATTATTTCATGACAAATGTTCAACCTAGTATTTTGATAAATTGACTAAACAGTCCGTACCAGGGGTGGGATTTTGTCGCAAAATTTTTTTGGCGGGAGCACCAAAAAACGGGATCGTCGCGATATGAGAGGTTTCAAGTTGGGTTGAGCGGAACCGGAATTTTCACAAAAACTGGAACACGCCAGACATACAATTTTTAAAAATTTCACTTCTAAAAAATATTTTTCAATTATGAATTTTTTTGAAGGATTTTATTTATTGAACGAAATATCAATTTTTTGTCCATATTTAAAATCAATGCTTTGCAATTTTATATGTAAATTTAATGGCCATATTTTCGGGCGACGGCGGCACCAAAACGGACGGGAATCGGCGCGAGGAATCCCATCCCTGTACCCGTACATAATCACGGTATTGGTCTTTACATTTTGCTAATTAAGACATAATTTACTTCTCATAATAAAATACACAAGAATGGCATTGGCTTCGGACATAAAAAACAACAACCACACCTGCACGTGAAAGTTTTGCGGCGAAATTCGTCAACAAATTGAGAAATTTTGCCCCTAGTGCTGAACACGCGAATGGTCCGTTCCGTGTCGGTGCCGTTGAACTGGGCGCTGAGTGTGCCGTCGGGTGCAGGCGCATCGCGCGGCGCAAAGTGCAAAATGAACAGCGAAGCGGACAAACGGTCAAGCCCTTTGATGATCAGGCGCGACTGTTGCTCGTCCGTGTTCAGCCGCTGTTGCTCATCATTGCTCAACACCAGAAGAACAACACGAGCTCCATCTCTAGAAATTAAAATTGAAATTGCAAATTTAAAAAAGGTAATACTTATTGGCCAATCCATATATAGAAAAAAAATTCGGGAGGGGGGGGGGGAAATTTTCCAAAATTGGAGTTACGGGTATGGGGAAATTGGGCAATTTCCCAAATTTTCCTCTCTTTTGCTGAAGGAAAAAACAAATCTTCCCAGTTCGGGGCGGGGGGGGGGGGTTCCCCCACGGATATGGGTCTGCTTATTGGTTATGTTACCTTTCCTCCCCTCCCCCAATCCCACTGAAAATGTGAATTTTTTTTTTTTTTGGGGAGGGGAAGGGAGGGCGGGGATGTTTTCATGGTCGTTGGATAGGAATCTGATGACAAAAAACCATAAAATTTGCAGCCTGTCTGGCCTTTTTGTTACCAAGGAATTTTAAAAATAAAACAAATATTTTTCAAAATTTTTGAATATTTTCCGACCTATGAAATTTGCGAAGGTCGTCAAGAGACATTTGCAATTTGTCAGCCAATGGTACGGTAGCATCCCTTTCGGCCTGTTCAAGCTGTGCACGGTCCAACGCGAACATTGCATCATCCAGATCAATGGCGGTCTTCAACGACACCTGCACTTGCGCATTGATCAACAATGAGAGCCGAATTCGCTTCAGATAGTGATCAGCCGGCGCTTGCCTTTAAGAGACAAACGAACAAAAAAATTAATTTAATATTTATTACAAAAATGAAATTTTAGACGATGCTTTATAAGGTTACTTCATGATTTCCCCGACATAGTGTCCCCTACAAATATCGGTATACCATCGCCGACATATCATTCCCGACAGTTTCCGGCATACGTTCCCTGACGGTCTCCGGCATACCATTCCCGACGGGTATCCGGCTTGTCATCCCTAGTCGCCGGTATACCATCCACGACAAGACTCCGGCATACCGTCCCCGGCAATTCCCGACCTACCATCCTCGACATGTCTCCGGCACACTATCCCCGATAGACCCCGTCATTACTTAGAAGGCATGTAATGCCCAAAATAGTTGCCATAGAAGGCGGATCAATCCCTACAATGGGTTATCATTTTTTTACCTCAATGCATCCATGCCTGCACGGCGCATGGCCTGGAATTGACCAGATATCTCGTTTGACGATGACCCATTTTGGGGCCGGAAGTGAATCAAAAGTGCCAAATCCACGAGGTCTAAAAAATGTATTGGGTTGACCTTTAAGTTTAGTCGTTTTTGGTTTTGACTCTTTTACGCCATTTTCTAAATAAATCTTATAAAATTTGATATCATTAGACAGATCTAAGTCTTCTCTATCGATTGACATTTTTCAATTCTGATCATTTTTGATGAAGTTATGGCCAAATTTGTTAGGTAGGTAAAAAACACATTTTTGGCCATAATTTCGGTGTCATTGAGCCCAGCCCGGGTGTGTACCAAGATTTACAAAAAATAGAAGCACTGTGAATACAGTACCATCTTTGCAACTGCCAAGCGGCTGCCTTTGGAATGCGCGTGCTGCGGCCTGCAGATGCTCAACACGTTCAACGCTGGTCAACGGCTCATGGTTGTCCAACTCCCCTGGCTCCTCGTTGTCATTATTTGATGATGACGGATTACGGTGCAGCAACGATCCGCTGGAAGGCAGCACACATTCCACCAGGTATTGTGAAGCTTTAGAAAATGTGTGTGTCAATCAATAATTTAAAAATTGTGGTATTGATTCGGATTTAGATCAACAAGGTCTGATTAGTTTGGCTTCTACGAATCGACCACATATACATAGTGTTTCCGAGAATAAAGCCCCCCCCCCCCGCCTCCCCCAAGGGCGAAACTAGACCTTAGATTTCGGGGCGTGGGGGGGGGAAGGCTGGAACTAAAAAAAGTCAATTCTAAATTTCTTTTTGTTTTACTTCCTTACCCTTAATGGGAGAATTTTTTTCCATTTTGGGGAGGGGCGGGGTGGTGGGGTCTGAAGCCCCCTCAGCCATTCCCCCCTGTTTATGCCCTTGCCCTCACCCTGAAATAGCCCTTTTGAGGAGGGTAGACCCTGGCTGGGGCTTTATTTTAGGTAACACTAGAGGTATATAGCCACAATTCTAATTAATAAACATTATGCTTTACCCTGTCCCACAAATTGATTGGTTCGCCCTTCCACAAAAACGTGCCAATGATCGGTGGCCAATTCCTTAACGAAATTTTTTTGAAATATTTTAAAATTTAATAATAAATTCATTGCCCCTATTCCAACCTTAAGTCGGGTCAAATTGGCTTTCGGATTCAGTGAAACTGCAAAAAGTTGTGTACGATTGATCGCGTTGAACTCGTTGATTGCATTTGTCAATTCCTCCGGCTGCTCTTTGTCGTCTAAACCGCTCCAAAACACTGTCGTGAGCATTCGTGTCTCGGGCCGACGGGTTTTCGAAATTTCCTGAAATTTTGGAATTCAGTAGAAAACTTACCAAATTGGGAGGCTAGGGTTCTTTTTTTTTTCTTTTTTTAATTAAACGTAAGTAAGAGGAAAGTGCACACCGTATTTCCTCTATTTGAAGGCCTGGGTCTTCTATTTTTCAATCCTCTTCTAGGGGGACCTTCAATTGGAGGAGGGCCTTCAAATAGAGGAAATACGGTATGTAAAAATTTCTATTTTTAACAAATTGTGCAATATAAAGAAAAAAAATCTATTTGGGAAGGCGCGCATATCTTAGATGGAGGGGGGATCTAATTTTGGGGTGGGGGAGGCACTATTTGTCAACACAACTCAAACGGGGGGGGGGTCTATTATGGGGAGTACGGTAATAAAGTTTTTACCTGAACAGCCAATTTGACTGCTTGTACAAATGAAGTTTGGCCGTTGAAGTTTCGAATTGTGTCCAATTTTTGTAAAATTTGTCGTCTCGTCAACTTTTGGTCCCATGCTGCTTCCTTGGTTGCCTCAGTGCCAAAGGCAATGATGGCAACACGAGTTTTGCCCGACGAAATTGCTTCCGGTTCAATTTTGGAAACCAAATGTTTGGCGAGCGCAATTTGTTGCTCAAATGCTTGGTCTGGTCTTGATCGGTCCAAAATGATCAACACGTCGGTGTCACACTCAGCAGATTCTTCCGTATTTGAAACCTGAAAATGTGGGATGATTTATTTCTCATAAAATAAAAATTCGTTTAAGCCCTCCGGATGGGAATTGAACCCACGACATTCACCAAATCCATGGTAAGTCCTTCCACAAATGTAAGCCTCCCGGTGGGAAATTGAACCCACAACCCAAATCCATGGTAAGCCCTTCCACAAATGTAAGCCTCCCGGTGGGAAGTTGAACCCACAACCCAAATCCATGGTAAGCTCTTCCACAAATGTAAGCCCCCCCCGGAGTAGAATTGAACTCATGACCTTTTTACAGAGGGCTTATTACTCTCATAATTAATAATTTAAATATAAAATTAAAATTGCCTTTATCTGGTCAGGCACAATTTTTCTGAGCGTCTCTTCCACCCTCTCCGTTTTACCAACTGCATCATCATCATCATTTTTCTCTGCCTCTCCGCCAGCCAAATGTTGTGGCTGCTGTTGTTGATCACGCTTGTTGTCTGACGACAATGTTTCATGCTTGTCCTCATCAAGTTTATCACGCTTGCCCACTGCTGCTAGCATACCATCATCATCATCCGCCGTCGTGGCATTTTGTTGTGCCAAATTTGAATTTGCTTGCCCAACGGCAGACAGCAGCGATGTTGGTGCAGTGGTGTTTTGGGACAAAGTGACGTCACCATCCACCGGCGGGGCATTATTATTTTTGTTGTCCGCTTCTCGCATCATAAGTGACAAATTTGCAACTGTTGTAAATTCATCCACCGCCACCGTAATCGTTGTTGTCGTTTCTACCGTACTTTTCTCCTCAGACAATTCGGTATCCATTCGTTTAGTAGTGCCATTGTCATCAGCAATTGTTGTTGTTCCTCCCGTTGCAGTGAGTTTCTTTACAGAATTTGGCAAACATTTGTTGAGAAATGCAATAATAGCTGGCATAAATCTGAATTTAAATTTATTTTTGTTGTTAATTTTACTAAAAAACGGATTAATACCATAATGGTCAATAAAAACTAAAAAATTCGTAAAATATTACAACCAGTTATTTGTACTAGGGTTTGCGAGAAATGTCGCGCACAAAAGCCGGGTAAAAAACTCGAAACTAGTCCCGGACCCGTTGAATTCCCTAACTTGTGACAATTACCGATTGGTAAATTCGAATGAGTGCCAATGATGCGATCAAAATTATTGGTACTAATTTTTAAGTAATAATACTAGTCCAGTTTCAGGGTCCCAGAATTTACATACGAAAATGTCCGCTGTCCAACAAAAACGCGACGCGAATCGCCCATGTACAGGATTAGCTCCTCCAAGTTGTAATCCAGACTTGTGGACACTGCAAACCGTTGCATGTCGGGCGTTTTCTCCAAACGATGCGCAACTTCCGCGGCACGATGCCAAAACTCTTGGCCATGTCCATCACTGATCAATATAAGAACCTTAAACAGATTAATAATTAAGTTTAAATAGGCTTTTTTCATTAAATGATCCCTCTCCAATTGATCATCCCCAAGCCATCAATGCAAAAATAGAATCTCCCTAAACTAGTGTTCGCCAAAAAGGATTTGCACTAAAACGGTAACGGTAAACCGGTAATTTAGCGGCTTGCTAAATCAGTAATTTACCGTTACCGTGCCGAACACTACCCTAAACCTCTAGTATAGGTTTTTATTTACTTTTTGTGCATCTTTCCGTCCATGCCGATCAAATTCATTCAAAGCCAGCTCAAGAGCGTCAGCAATTCGGGTATTCCTAAAAAATATTAGATGTGAATATTCACATAGGGTACAACAAAAAAAAATTTAAATTATAAAATTTGCTAATTTAATTATTAATATAGGTATTTTTTATGATCGATTAATAATAGACAATATTAATATACCGTCCAGTGAAAACGATGTCGCGCACCCTGTTGAGAAGTTCGTGATATTTGGTTACTGTCGGCTCTCGCAATGAATGGATTACGGTAGGCTCGTGCGCGAACTGGATGACGCCAACCTGCATTGAGTGCAGTGCGGGCTCGATGGCGTGCAACAATTGTAAAGCTATTAAATGTCTATTTTTATTCAAAAAAAAAATTATAGGTATTTAAATATAATCATTCAAAATAAAAATTCGTGATTGAAATTTTTAATGCCCTATTTGTTCCTTTTTGGACATTTGGTGCCATTTTTCATACTCTTTTTTAAGTTTTTTTGGTGCCCTTTATGGCGCCTTTTTCGCGACTTTTTTAGCATTCCTAATAATTATTCAAGAAAAGTAATCCAGTATTGACCCTGTTGACGCTGTTGGTCGAATGAAAGGTACATAGAGCCGCTTGTGTCTACCACAAGCATCAGGTCAACCTTGAAAAATCATAAAATTAAGTTTGGGGCTTTATTTCTGGTAAGGGTGGAAGGGTGCTTTTTCGAAAGATAAAAGTCCGACAAGAGCGTCATGCAATAATCGATATCGACCAGGGATCATGGGTTCGGGATTTTTGGGAAAGTTCAGGTTTTTCCAGGTTTTTAAATCACAAATGGTCAATGCGGTATTATTCAAATCTAGAATTCAACGGGACCAGGAATTTTCACAAAATCCGGGACTGGAGCTGGTCTTACAAATTAGGTAAATAAACCGGGACTTGTCCCGGTCCCATTGAACCCTAATTCTAAACATATGAAATTTCATCACAAAAATGACCACACCATGGACGCACCTTTCCAATATTGTCACATTCCAACTTGAAATCTTTAGACAAAAATGACTGCTCTCTCTTGGCGAACTGCTGCTGTTCAGGCGTTGGCGTTACTTTGTCAGACTTTTTTGGCCAATTATTTTGCTCATTTTCGGCAAGTATCAGCACCTAAGAAAATTGTTTATTTGTTATGAAATAAATTTGTTAAAATTCTTGGGCCATAATATGATTAAAAATGTCAATTTCTTAATCTTGGTATCTCTGAAATTTCTATTTGATTTAGATGAAGCATTAGTTAAGAGTAGGGTTCAGCGGGACCGGGACTTTTCACAAAAACCGGGACTAGCTGGGACTGCAAAACCTGGGACCGGGACCCAGTTTTTCAACCGGTCCGGGACTGCAAAACCTGGGACCGGGACCCAGTTTTTCAACCGGTCCCGGATTTTTCTACCAGAACTCCTGACTCTTGTAACTTGGTCCGGTTTTCGTGAAAAATCCCGGATTAAAATTCATTAAGATTGACGTTTTTTTTTGCAATTATAAATCTTAACTTTAAAGTAGTTTAATTTAATCTCTTAGCTTCATGCTTCATCTTACCTTCTAAGCAAACAGAATTTTCAGGGTCTCAATTTTGTATACTAAATAGGTAGTCTAGACAAAAGTTATAAGCCAATCAGATCGATGCATTGCCAAAATATCCGATCAATCATCGTTAAAAAACTTATATAAATTTACATAAATTAATTATGTCATAACTAACTTCAACTGCACTACGATTTTTGTCATCACGAAGCTTTGTTGGGGTTGGAAATTTGCTCTTCACGAGCTCCGCCGTTGTTGGGCTTGTAGCCGCACATGGGTCAATTTTCTGATCAAATTTAATAACATTATAGTGACCGGTGAAACGAAAATCCGGGACCGAGATTCAAAAAGGTGGCCGGGCGGTTCCCAGTGCCAGGATCCCGGCTAAAAATCCCAATCCCGGAATTCAGAGGGTGGGGGGAAATCGGCAAATTTTTGGTTTCGGGCGGGGAAATCGGAAATTTTAATTTCTTTTTACTGGGGAAAAAGCAAAATTTTCCCATTTTTTCGATTTCGGGAGGGGGGGGGGGATTCCCCCCATTCCGAAGGCCTGCCCGGTTTTTAGTCCCAGTCCACAAAAAAAACGAGACCCAGGACCTGGATCACGGAAAAAGGATAGCCGTGATCCCGATGATCACTAATATGTAATATAAAAATATACATTTAAATTGACTTAAAAATAAATAAAAATCGAACATTGTCTATGGCCTGGAAAAATGGCTCCATGTCATCATTGTTTGCAAAAACGTTGCTTCTCAGTCCAGTGTATTCGGACAAAATTTGTTCATTTGGCTTAATGCTGCCGGCAATGGCAAAAATGCCAGTCTCATGCTTTGACAATTTGGCACTGTAAAAAAATATGTACAATATTTAATATAGACCTAATATTTCGGGCAATTCATTTACAGACTCTAATAATAAAAATTAAATTAACTTAATAATGATTAAGCAATTTAAAACGAGCATTGCGTAGGCCATTTAAAACCGGAAACCAAGTACGGGATGCGGTTCTACATCATAATTCCAATAAGTCTGTAAAATTTTAGGGGTTTTGTGTTTATATGAACATGTTCGATACATTGGACAAACAGTTAAAATGATTTTGAACTTCGAAAAAATTTGTTGAATGTTTTGAACATGGTCGGACGAACATTGCAACCAAAAATTTTACAGACTCGTTCGAAATGGAGTCTAAATTCATATTCCTCAAAATAATTAGGTATAAGTCCGGGCTTTTGACCCAATGTCTGGCAATCTTTGTCAGAACTCAGCAATGTTCGCTTAAAATTAGGTACCCAATCTAAAAGTGCCGTAATTCCTAAAATAAAGCGTCCCCCTGAAATAAAGCCGCCTTTTGAGGAGGGTTGAAGAAATGAGCACCCGGGGACCTTATTTAGGAATTTTTTTTAAATATTTATTTGCTTATTTACATCGCCTCAAAAGTTTCGTTGCGCAAATCTGTGTTAAGCCCATCGTGAATTAATAAAACAATATTTGTAGTGCCAGAAGTGTTCAATGTCTGATGATATTCGAAAAGCTCATCAGCAGTTTCAAATGCCTAAATAAATTTTTAATGTTTTCTTAAAAATTTATTTGAAAATTATTTTTCATTGTTATGCCAACCTTTGAAGGTGCTGTTTCAAGCCTTCGTCGAGGGTTAAGCCCACTGATTTCGACAATAATCTGGCCAAATAAAAATAATTTTATGAAAAGTTAAAATTTTTACAAAATTATTTTAATAATGAACAATAAAAGTTTAATGAGCCTGTCATGTGATTTGAATAACATAATTATTAATAAAATTTTTTAATATTTTAATTAATTATTTGAATAAAAAGCGGCGTAATTTCAGTAGTTTAAAAAATGGCATTTTTAAATGCCAACCTTTTCAACATTTTTTGCATGCGCATAGTTTAAGCCGCTCAACACAACCGACGTTCGATGAAACGCGACAAGTGCATAGAATCGTGGCTGTCCCTTTGCCCGCTGGTCAATGTGCCTAAATTTCAAAATTTTCAAAAAAATTTCAAATTTTTTTTTTGTCAAATGAACCTTAGTGTTTTGATAAGTCGATGTTGTTGACTGCGGAAATTGGTTCCATATTCAGGGGTGATGTCAAAGAGAACAACGACACGAATTGTTGTGGGCTGCTGTCTTGATTGTGCTAATGCGCAAGCTAAATAAATAATTCACACAATTTTAGTTGTAATTAATTATATATCTTAAAATTAATTACAGTTTTTTATGCCCCCTCCCCCCCCCTCCATTAATAGTGCCCCCTCCCCCTAGTGTTTCCGTGGTCACAATGGAGGCAATACATATTTGCATATATTTTATTAATTACCGTATTTTTTATGCCCCCCTCTATTAATAGTGTCCCCCTCCTTGAGGGGGTTCAATCCGTGGTCACAACAGAGGCAATACATAATTGCATATATTTTATTAATTACCGTATTTTTTATGCCCCCCTCTATTAAAATAGTGTCCCCCTCCTTGAGGGGGTTCAATCCGTGGTCACAACAGAGGCAATACATAATTGCATATGTTTTAGAGTGGCCAACACTCCGGAAGCAAAATATGTCGCAAATCGGGACCAGGATTGTGCCACGGGAAGAGATTGATGCCCATCGGTTTAGTGAATGTTTGGCTCGGAGTCCAGGAAACGGTCCATGTCTGGGTAGGGGTCCGGAAAATGTCCCACGTTCTGGGTCAAGCCTAGCAGAGGTTGCGGGGAGGGAGGGTGTGTAGTCCTAGTACGGAAATAGCCCCAAAATGTCTGGGACCGGGGCCCAGAGTTCAGGGAGAATATGGGTGGCGGAATCCGGTTAGAGGGGTCTAAAAGTAGGGATCGAAGTATAACCCGGATTGTGATTACCATCTTGTTCATCCACAGTTTTGTTTGTTGTTGTTGTTGTTGGTGATTGTGATGCTGTAGACGGTATGCTAATCAGTAAAATTAATATAATTGATGAATAGATGATCATCGAAATACTGATTATACAGAACTAACTTAAATTAAAAAACCCATTTATCTTTACATTTATAAATCATTTCAATCTTTAAATTTTCAATTCTCGAGGTTGACAATAATTCGAATTAGTGAACAAAAATTTAATTAGCGAACAAAAAAAATAGGATTTACGCCTAAATGCTTCTCCATACATTTGAGACTGTTTAAGAATTGTGTCATGAATTATGAGGTTGGTAGTGTTTCTGTTGAGTGTATGTATATGTGTGGACCAGTTCTGACAGTTTTGGGGTGAAAATTTATCACCAAAATTTGCACTGGAGGGGAAACGGGGGGGGGGGCATTTTTCGCGGATTTATGTGTACATTAATACATACATATATTTATGCAACAACGATCCCACACACTGTGCATGGATGGTCTAACTATGTAAATGTACATGTTCATACATATAACACGCTAATAACGGGGCACCAGAGCCGGGGATGAAGCAGTCGGTGGACAGATTATGTGGCTTTTTAATTCCATTATGTCCTCGATGAGCGTGACGACGACGACGAAAAAAAAAATAAATAATTTTGTGTGTGAGGGATTGATGATGTTTGGTAGTTGGGGGATAAGGGGGGGGGGGAGGCAACGAAGAGGGCTAACTAACTACAATAACTATATATCTGCTTATGAGATGGATGATGACAAATTAGGAGGCAAAAATTAAGAGGGCTAGGAGTGGGAGGGGGGGGATTTTATGTAAGCTATGCGCTACTACGGGTTGCATTTTTGTCCGCAAAAAGTGAAACCGGTGGGGGATTCATGGCGCCGCAGAGATGACGGTTGGTTGATCAGCGGTGAGTGGGAGGGGGGGGGGGGACATCTTCACCAAAATTGAAGAGAAAATTTGTTTGGTGGGTGGGTGGGATGATGATAGGGCGGAGGACGAGCGGGGCGGGGGATGGATTAAAATGATTCTCATCCATCCACTCCCCTCCCCCCTCTCCCATTTGCTCCATCAACCCAACTTTACCACCAAGGTCATTTTCATCCACCCTCCAGCAACAAAATTTCACCGAATTTTTGCGAAGAAAATGTCGCAATTTCGGCCGCCTGTTTGAAAGTGCCGCCGTCAGCGCGCATGTGTGTTTTATGGAATTTGAGAAAGTGCGGAAACTGTTTAGAAAGTGTTAATTAGCAAACTTTTGATTTCAACAATTAAAAAAAAGAATATATATATTTTTTTTTGACTTGGAGATGCGGCGATGAAATAAATGTGCTGCCGGGGCTAATTTAGAACACATAGTTAAATTCAGGGTTCAACCGGTCTGGAACTTTTCACAAAAACCGGGACCGGGACCCCGGTCAAAAAACCGGGACCAGTCCCGGTCCCGTTGAACACATAGTTAAATTTACCTATTAAGAGAAATGAGGCTAAAATAAAGGATTAAATCCGATTTTTAAAAATGTGATTTTCTTTTCCGACTGTCGTTGGAATAAATTTTAAATAAATACGAAATTAATTTTTTGCAAATCTTTCGACCTGAATGAATAATTAGTGGTGATACTATTATAGTATACATGTAAATCAGTGATGCCGCGGGTTGAGAAAAAGTTCGGGTTCGGGTTTCGGGTCGGGCACACGAGAAATTTAGGGTTCGAACGGGTTGAGAAAAACCTCGGGTCTCGGGTTCGTGTCGGCATCACTGATGTAAAAATGTATAGGAATAACAAAAAGCCCAAAATTTGATTGATAGTAATTTGAAGGACCGACCACAGCCACAATCAGTAACAGACAAAGGTGCGCGCATTTATGTGCATATATTACACGCATATTTCTGACACATTTTAAGGCAATAAAAAGAAAAAATAATAAATATGAATAATTTTACGCCTGCAGCGACGCGCAATTTTTATGTGATTAGGAAAAAGGTGCGCGCGATCAGTGCGACAGGGGGGGGGGGGCAAAATCATGCAACATATCAAACAAATATTTGCGATTTATTCGCTTATATGTGAAAATAATAATAAAATATGTATTATGAATGAGATGATGGCATGTCATAATGCTTGGGGGGATTGAATGTTGTGCATGATGAGAAGCGGCTTAATCCGATTAGTGACAGATAGAGAAGCAAGCGTTATGTGATATGGGATGAGATCGGTCAAATTGATAATTTTCAGATATATATATAATAATTCATTTTTTATTGCCGCTTGCTAAAGCATTCTTTGTTTTTTTAAATTTATGCTTCTAGAATTTATGACCCGAGTCAAAATGCTAATGTGAAAATGATGAATGGGGGATGATGGGATTTTGATCGGTCATGGATGGGGATTGCAAGCAAAACCAGTTAGGTCGGCACCTAAGCATTGCTAAAAAAACATCTAATTTTTGGCTCTATTTTTAGACCAGCCAAATAGTCAAATCCAAAAATCCGTATTTTAAATTTGTCTAACCGAAATTTTGCACGGACCTGCTTTTGGCCCATTTTTGGCCACAATGGGCGTGAAACCAAACCCAAGTCCAGCCAATCCAATTTTTAAAAAAATCAGGTTGCGGTCAAGGGCGTATCCAGGGGCCCCCCGAAATGGGAAAACCAAAAAATACACCCTTAAATATCACATGGAAAAAATTGGAAAGTACACCCCTAAAGATTGACTTTTTCAGTTCCAGCCCCCCCCCCCGAAACCCGAGTTCTGGATACGCCATTGGTTGCGGTACAGAAATACCTGTTTTTGAAGAACCGAATTAAACCGGCGGGACGAGGGTTTTTGGCGGGATCCCATTTGTCAACTTTTTTAAATTCCCATTATTAATTTTGCTAGTATCTCTATTTAGTATACATGGGGTTAATGTGCTATAAAGTAGTGTTCGGCACAGTAAGGTAAAACGGTAAATTACCGATTTACCGAGCCGTTAATTTACCGATTTACCGTTACCGATTACCAAAATTTGATTCTTGAATTTTCATTAAATTTCGATAACCGATTGCCGAAATTGAATTTTCGGTAAATTTCGGTAACGCTAAATTACCGATTTACCGTTACCGAAAATCGCATTTGCCGAACACTTCATTAAGCGCCGCACAAAAAAGGTTTATTATCACAGACATTCATCAGGAAAAGCGTAGATCACTTACAAATATCAAGGTACATAGTAACAAAAAAAATTTGTTGCCACCAAAATCTACTCCGCCTTCCATATAAATGCATAAAAACGTGTTTGTTTCTTTGTCGGCGGATGATGACAATATCCCACGAATCGTTGTCGTCCGTTGACGTCGTCTTCAAAAATTTTTTTTGCCACAAAAGAATGGACACCGAACGATGCAAGAACGTTTTCCAACGGCTGAAGTAGCATTACAAGATCATGCGCTGCTGTTCTCTTTATGCTTATGCCGCCGCCAAACAGCGCCTTGGGGGCGCAAAAATGGGGAATGAATAGAGAGAGAGAGAGAGAGAGAGAGAGTGCTGTGGGTGGATGTGTAGACAGACAGCTAGACACAAAATGGAAACAATATCGGAGTTAGAAACTTTCAGCGGATCTTTTACTAATTGAATGACACACACAACAGACTGCGCGGCATATTAACTGCCAGGGGCTCAAATGGAGGGGGTTTATTAGAGGGGAGTGTCCAGGAGCAAAGTTCTATGTATAAAAGGAAAAAGCCAGGGGGGAGGAGTGGGATTAATGGAAGGAAGGAGTTGGGTCCAACGGTGTTTAGAAGGAGACACAAGGGCTCAAGGAGGGGGCTTCAATTATAGGAAATCAGACAAAAAAAGCAAATAAGTTCATGCAATACAAATATTTCTGTGTAATGAAAAGTTCTTGACTTGACCCAAAAAGAAAGATAAGAATTGAGGCGAGAACGAAACCCCACAACCCAATGGCCAGATAAATTATAAGAAAATCCATTAAAAAATTTTCCAGCTTCACCCAAAATTTTCAATTTTCCCTAGGCCTGCAATTCAACAAAAAAAATTTAAAAAAAACATTTTGCCAAATGTTTCTTTTCGATGGAATAAAATCAGTCCCATCCCACTTCAAGCAGAGCACATCATGTTTCAAACAGCACAAATAGCTGCAACCGTTCTGTCAATTTAACGCCTCATTGAACACAACAATTTGGCGATTGACGACGAAGATAATCGGTCGGGGGGGGGGGGGGAGAGGATATTGGGGATGATCCAAAGGCGGGGGGAGGACTAGCGTCGTGATACGGACGGACGCATAAATCCAGTCCATGTAAGGTTCTAATTGAGGAAAAACTTTATTTGTAGAACACATTATGATGCCGTTAATTTCACAAAGTTCTCTCTTCTGGGGTTGGATAAAAAGTAAAACATAAAATATATCCATTTTATAAATTTATTGAATTTTTTTTCCATTAAGAAAATCATTGAATTGTATTTGGTAAAAAAAAAATTTAATTTTGGAAATTCGCCGCGTGTAAACAATTGGGGAATTCACAAACATTGGAACTAGTGTTGGGCAAAATCGGTTTAAAATCGTTACCCCCGGTTGTTTTGGTTAGGGCAGTTTTGCTACCCCCGCTTTTCGGTTTTTGGCCGACCCCGGTTTTGGGTATCTTGCCCAACCCCTAATTGCAATAATAGTTATCAAATTACCGCGGGTTGCAAAAAAAAATACCTTCAGCAGTTTCCCAGCACAAAAAAAAGCGTAGATTTTATTAAAGAGACACAAATCGTAAATTAAAAAGGATACACCTATAAATAAAAATAAATGAAAATGGGTTGTTCGAAAAATTTTCAACAAGTTTAATGTGGGGTGGGGGTGCGCGAGTTTTTGGTGTTAAAATGAGCACAGAGGAGGTGAAATACAGCATATAAATCTCTTTCTAATGCTTCCTTATCGGATTTCATGTGGTGAAAGCGACAATCATTAACAGCTTTCACACACATCAAACAAGGTGTGCCTGCCGTGCCCTGACTTTTGATCAGAGAGTTGACTCTAGCGTGTTTTGGTGATGGATCGATAATGTAGTGTTCAGAAATTCAAAAAAAAAGAGCATAATTGAAAACTTGCTTTTGAAATTTATAAATTCAAACTTTAATGTCTAAAATTTTTAATTTTCAAACGAACATTAAAAGTTTTTTTTTGGTAAATAAAAACGAAGAAAAAATTGAACTGGTTTCCGATTATTTTAACGATTGTTTACAGTCTTTTTAGTGGTCCCGCTCGGTTAGGCCAGTTTGCCGGCTCCGGTTTTCGTTTTTTTGGAGCCCCAGTGTTTAGTTTTGGTTCGGTTAATTGACCTTGAACAACCCTAAATGTTTCTATGAATCAAAAGAGTTTGGGGCTTTATTTTTGGAAGTACAGTATCCTGCCCCGTTTTGGTATTATTTACCAATCAGTTGAATGGGATTTTTAAACTTGTTTCAGCTTTGTGTTGTGGTGGTGAATAAATGCACGGTTTCACCCCGCATTCGCGCATATTGTGTTTTGGTCTATGTGGTGCAAATAAAAATTGGGGTCCAATCGCATGCAAAATGAGCAGCGGCGTCATTGCGCTCAATCACTGATCCGTAGGTGATCAATCAATCACGCGGATGTGTGCTTTTATGATGCCAAGGGCACATCATCACATGCACCTTTTTTATGTTTAAGATCATGAATTGTGTGTAATGATGAATGATCATGATCAGAATCATTGTCATCATCAGTGTTTTAGCATCATATCCTTGTAAGGGCACGCCATATTGATTTAGACTGACTGTGATGGAAGAAGAAGCATCGGCGATCACAATTTCCGCTTTTTTCGTTTTTGTCTCCCCTTGGCTGAATGTATGGGTTTCTCCGCTTTTTCGTTTTTGTCTCCCCTTGGCTGAATGTATGGGTTTCAAATATACCAAAGCAAGCATGGTCACGGATATGATCAATCCATGGATGTCCGGATTGGAGATACAAGCATACATGGATATGAACTCTGAGGATATGCCCAGACAATGATTTTGAATTTGAGTTCGTACCAAATCGTCATTTATATTTAAAACCCAATAGTAATAAAATATTTAAAATATGTATGTACAATTTTTAAATTAATTTTAATTAACTATTGTCATTTTATATTTAATTCTTGTATAAACTTTCTTATTTTAGCTGGGAAGGATATGCTGTTTCCATTGGGTTTCGAGCTATGGCCCAAAAGCCAACATTAATAATTTTCAAAATTGCTTATCGCCACGGCGTTGGCGACATTCGAAAGAGGAGAAAAAATCAGTAAGAATGGCAAAGTCTCGTTCCTCTAGACCAACTATGAGCCGAGATATGGCCAAAAGAGTTTAAGCCTAACAATTTTCGGGGGTCTGACGGGCAAGCCATGGAGGGGGGTAAGGGAAAATTTAAAAATTTTATTTCTTGGCACTAAACGGTGGGATCTATATGGAGAAGCATTCTTTTAGCTGGGAAGGATTTGCCGTTTCCATTGGGTCTCGAGCTATGGCCCGTAAGCCAACATTAATAATTTTTAAAATGCTCCTATCGCCACGGCGTTGGCGACATTCGAAAGAGGAGAAAAAATCAGTAAGAATGGCAAAGTTTCGTTCCTCTAGACCAACTATGAGCCTAGATATGGCCAAAAGAGTTTAAGCCTAACAATTTTCGGGGGTCTGACGGGCAAGCCATGGAGGGGGGTAAGGGAAAATTTAAAAATTTTATTTCTTGGCACTAAACGGTGGGATCTATATGGAGAAGCATTCTTTTAGCTGGGAAGGATTTGCCGTTTCCATTGGGTCTCGAGCTATGGCCCGTAAGCCAACATTAATAATTTTTAAAATGCTCCTATTGCCACGGCGGTGGCGCCATTCGAAAGAGGAGAAAAAATCAGTAAGAATGGCAAAGTTTCGTTCCTCTAGACAAACTATGAGCCTAGATATGGCCAAAAGAGTTTAAGCCTAACAATTTTCGGGGGTCTAAAACCGGGACCCCCGGTTTAAAACCGGCCGCAATCTACCCTACTTTTAATCATCTGAATATCCATCCAATCCAATGGTCTCCGAATGTTTTTTAATCTCTACGCCAAAATGCATTTCTGATTTTTTTTTCGCCATTAATCTTTTATGGTTTATGTTTGCAAGTCGTATTGCCCAAATTAGTATTTATGTGAACTTTCCGAATTTCGGTTCCGTTCCTAGGTCCAGGCTATGGCTGTGGCTGCAGATGCCATTGTCGACGAGCATTGACCGACCGCTCCCGTTGGCGCTTACTCGTCGTTGCTTTTTTGTTCAAAAAAATCTTTCCAGTACCGTCGTAGTAAAAAAGACTCTTAAATCCCCACTTTGATGAGAGGTGAATCCCCTGGGGCTCTAATAATGGGTAGTGCCAATGCGAATCTGATCAATGCGGACGAAATAGCCAGCGATTAGCTAATATTTTGGGTATACCATAAATTACAATCAACTTTTTTGGCATTTTTCATTTTTTAACATAAATTTTTGTAAAAATAAGTCTTATCAATGTATCCATCAATCAGTGGCATCCCAAAATATGAGTGACCAGCGGCAGCAGCGAATGGTTCGCCACATTTGGAGATGGCGAGATAAGAGCCGAAGACGACCAAACAAACCTACAAAAACAATAATTATTCCTTCAAACTTTTGGTCGGTTTTCGTTGATCAAATTGGTTTTGATACCGACAACTTTTTAGCTCGCAGTCATTCCGGAAAGTTTCGTACAATTTGAGCCTGCTGGTGGTGCCGATAAGTGTACCGCCGTGAAATTTATTTTAGTATTTTAGACAAATTTTTTCGACGCTTTTTTCCCCAAAATAACCCAATTTTATGGGTTTTTGTGCTATTATTTTGTGACAATTTTTTAAGTCCTATCCAAATTGACAGCTTCTTTCATTTCAAAATTGGATCAAATTAAATTTATTTTTTTCAATCAACTTTGGCTGCAATGATCGAGCGCGCCCTGGCACTTATTTTGGCATTTTCATTCCTCACATGCTTAATCGGGTGAGCAGTGAATTTATTAATCAATTATATTTCGCCTATTTTGTCATTATTTAAGAATTAACAAATAATAAATATAAAATTCAATTAAATTAAATTAATCGTTTATTGCTTTTGGGTCAATCACTTCAATGCATGCTGCTGAAGAGAAAGAGCAGAAGTGCATGGCCCCCTTTCATGCCAATACACAGTTTAAGCACAATCCGATGGTGCAGCCTTTGAACTATGCCAGATTAGGTATAATTTGAAAATTATAAAAATTTTTAATAAAATTGTTTGACTTTTAACCCAATTTTTACGAATACTTTTCAAGTACAAGAAAATGCTGGCCAAAACGGATCAATACAACTTCAGCTGTGCTTCTATGACGAAAAGTGGGTGTTTGCTAGGCTGGACTTTCAAAATCCTCATAAATGAGATTCGGCATAGGCGTAAAAATCGCTAAATTTATATTTAGCGATGAACTTTCAAGTTAACACGATAAAACTCGGAATTTTTTCTAGTGAAATTGAACAAATTTCTTGCACTTATTACATTTCGAACCAAAAGCATTGGTAAACTTTGCGATAAATGATTTTTTAAAACGGTAAAATTACCGATTCCCGATCGTAGAAATCAGTTTAGCAATAGTTCGAAAACAATTATAAAATAATGAAGGCAATTAACACAAGAAATTTTATTAATTTCACAAAAAAATTCCGTGTGTTTTGTCGGAATATATTAAAGTTTAGCGCTAAATTATCTCTATTTTTACCGAAGCCGAACACTGTTAAGTTAAAAAAGAGAAATTCTCCAATTGTCCCTCATCAGGCCGCTGACAGTAATAATTAGCGCGATTGATATGCGGTACCAAAATGATGTGGTGGTGGACCGATATTGGACAGCCAACACCAGCGAGCCGGAATGGCAAAGGGACACCCATTCAGCGAAAATTTTGGGTATTTTAATCCGTATAATTGTTTTAAAATATAAATTTTGCGGTTCTCAGCAGAGATGGAATTTTCCTACACTATGAAAAGATCGAAAATCAGAAATAAAAATTATTCAAAAATTAGTCGAGACCGATAATCTCGTGCATCACTAATATTTAACATCAAAAAGCAGCAAAAAGGCATTTTTCGAAGTTTCGAAATTTGTCATTAAAAATTTGGAAATATGTAAGTAAAAAACAAAATAGGCTTCGTAATTTTTCCAATTCCGGAAATTGGGATTCCTACCCCAAAAAGGTCGCGTAACTCATAATTTTATTCATCCCGGTTTCACAGGTTGTTGCTTTGGTGCTTTGATAGGCACAATGAAGGATGGCATTCTTTACGGCTCATTTATGTATGTTTTTATGATGGTCCATCTTTTTTCAATTTACATATTTATGTGTATGTACCGGTGGATGGGACCGGGCGCCGAAAATGAAAATCCGGAATTCCGGACCCCAAAAAGGACCAGAATTACGGACACCCGGAATTTTCTCAATTGATAAAATCGACAAATCAATATAAGTCAATAAATTTTTCTGATTTTGTCTTGCTTTTCAAAATTTGTTAATTTTTTTGTCTCTTATGAAATTTTTAGGCGGATTTATTACTGCAGGGAACTTTAGTTTTACCACTTTTTCCAAAATTTTACCAAAATTTGAAGGTTTTTGGCCAATTTTTGCTCAAAATCGCTTAAAATCTCACATTTTCCTCTAATAGTAGCCCCGGTGTACTATTAAAAAATTCCGGAATTTTCCAAAAAAAAAGTCTGTAATCCGGAATCCCGGACCCAAAAAAGTCCGGACACCCGGAATTTTCTAAATTGATAAAATCGATAAATCAATAAGTCAATAAATTTTTCTGATTTTATTAAAAAATTCCGGAATTTTCCAAAAAAAAAAAGTCTGGAATCCGGGACCCAAAAAAGTCCGGAAATCCGCAATCCGGTCCCATCCCTGATATATACATATTTTCAGGAGTCAAGAAGAAAGGTTCGATATCCGTGCGGCCCGTTCAGCATTCAATGACCAAGAAATCGAATCGCTCGGCAATTTCCACACTTTCATTGTACCAACGCACAGTGTTCTTGAGCCACAACGCGCGAAACGACTCCGTTTTGAAAATTTGATGAAAATTGGTGAATTCAAACCGCGATTCCGACCAATAAACTCTTAATCTTCCATTTCTTATAAATTATTTATGGTTTCCCCCCCCCCCCCCACGTCAACTGAACGTTTTATTTTAGGGTTGCACTCCGACCCTTCGGGGACAAAAATGTCGGGGATCGGGGACAAAAATCCCCCGATCAAATTTGTCTGGGATGGCTGGGGAACTCTAAAAAATGTCGGGGATGAACAGTCTCGTCGGGGACAAATTTTTTATAAAAATTCTAAAAAAAGTAAGAGAAATTTTTCAAAAGTACTGTGAGCCTTAAGAAATCATTATGGACACCCCAATACCTTTTGAAGTGCAACCTTAAGATTTGGCAATTATTTATAAAAATATTTCGGCCCATAGAAATAAGAATTTGGCCCAGGCGTAACCACTAGTGGAAATCCTAAATAATTAACGGCACTAAAAAAGGAATAAACAATTTGTTATTTTATTTTTGCCTAAATGTTATGAGCATAAAAAATTGGTGTCATAATAAATAAAATGCGCCCAGAAACTATTTCATTCATTTTTCAACTTCTTGTATGTCATTTAATAAGCATGTAAATCAATAAGCTTTTCACTATCTTTAAACTGCTCGCCGCTTATATTTGTTGGTATGTTTTTTTGAGTCGACCACCTTACACGCTTTTAAGTTTTTTTTTTAAAAAGACATACCTATATGTTTTATATAAATTAGTCGTTGGTTATATCTAGGAATGGGCTTTTTAGTGCTTAAAAATTGTACGCCAGGGCTGGGAAAATTTTGGAAATCTAGATTTTCACAGATTTTGACGAAAAAAATATAATTTTGAGGAAATCTATGGTAGAAGGTGTCGGTCCGCCGGCGGTGCCGATAGTGCCACTAGAAAAAAATTTTGAAACATAAAAAATTTGCAGAGCAATTGTATAAAAATCCTTTGATCACAAGCAAAAAGAGTTACGAAAAATAATTGCAAAATGCCAAAATAGGTGTCATCGCTTTTCGAGGTCCCCTGTTGCGCCAAATTTATTTATTTTATTTTATTTAATGCAAAAATGAAAAAGTCATCAGAAGGGTGTAAACCACTTACTCTGAAGACAGAACATATGGATGTCGCAGAGTAAGTGAATAAAG
>JAKKIK010000242.1:0-38692 GCA_024500135.1 Heterodera carotae
TTTTTGATTATTTACGAAGCTGCCAATGTATTTATTTACAAAAAGGTTATGAACGCATAGAATTAAAAATTTTGTTTTAATTATTTCGAAAAAAATTCGCGTTAATATTGGTAACAAAACTAAAAATTAAAAACAAGCCAAGCCTGCTAATCAGGAACCACTACACCGATAAAATAATGCAAAGCTTATAAGGCAAATAAAAAACAATGCGTAATTCAATAAGGTTGTTAATATTACATAAAAATTTTAAAATAGCTTCTTGCTAATCACCAAAGTCAATATTAGGAGGCTTTTAAAAGATGCATGACGAAGAGTTTTTTCAAAAAAAGTTTTTAAATCGAAAACACTAGTGCAAATTATAATTTTAATTGGTAATATATATGAAAATTGAATTAAAAGTGAGTTGACAACAGGAATGATTCAATTTTTTGCAACAAATTTAAATATAAAAAATGTAAGTTTTTCTTTATATTGAAAGTGACAAAGTAAATTTAAAACTATTTGAACATTGAGTACGTAATTAATCCAATCTGAGCTGTTTTGATGCAAGAAAATTTTCCTGACATGTTGGAATGTAAAATAGCAAAAGCAAAGCAAGGTGCTGCGGGCAAAACTGCACCGTGATGGAAAAAAAGAAAAAATTAAAAATTGTAAATACACTTAAAGTGCAAAAATTAAAATAATTAGTGGAAAATTAAAAACATCATTCTATGCACATTGAAAATGAAAAACCACAACTAACTGACAAGCTTCAAACAAGAAAGAAATTTAATAATTGTCTCTGGAATTATTCGAAAATTATTTTATAATTAAATTTAATAGAATAGTCAAAGAAAAAACTGTTCGAGATTCAACTATTACTCATTCATCCACTATGTAAGGTTTTTTTTGTTTGAATCGGATGCGATAGCATATAATAAACTTTTAATAAAAAAAGGATAGCATTAAAAATTAAATCCAATGAAGATAATTAATTTAAATTAATTGATATTATCTTGTTAAAGTTTATAGGTAATACATGCAAAAAAAATTAAGTATAATTAAAATTATTTTAAAAAGAATTTTATTATAAAATTAATCCAAAAAAGGTGTAAATTTCTTTTTATCCGCAAAAACTTTAATTGCATATCGTTGTCTGTAGCGTGGCACATTTTTTCTTAATAAAAATTAGAGGCATGCTTTTATTCGATGCGTCAACTGGTTCTCATTTAAGAATCTCCATGCTGTGAGACTTTATCTTCATAGATTCAAAAAAATAAAAATTTATTAATTACAAAGAAAAAAAAATAATTTCAAAATAAAAACTCAATGTAATAAAAAAAATATGCCATTAAATCACAAAAAACATCGCAAAGAAGACGTGGGCTTTTTTTGGCTTTCGGCAGTTGCTAATAATCTTTTGCGCCACAGACCATTTCAACAATAAAGCATCAAAATTACAACCTTTTTATTGTCAAAAATAATACCATGCTAAAAATATGTTTGATAAATAAATAATATGGAAAATCTAAACATAATCAAAATAGTAAGATTTTTTATTCAAAAAAATTAAAAAAAAATTTATTCAACCAGTAAATAATCAAATTAAAAAACCAATACCAGCAAAAAAAAAAATAAGAATTAAGCAAATGATGAACAAGCGATTCAGATTCAACCGGCCAATTTTCACAATCACTAGAGCATGGTTAATATTATATATGTGATAAGTGTCTGAATAAGTATTAGGAAGAAAAAATATTTTCGTAATATCTCAATTGATGAAAAACTCACCTACACATTACTTCATTTAATCTCTGCAATGTAAATAATAAACAAATACCTATTGGTACCAGACACTGTAATTTATTGAAAATATTTTGGCTCTTTACAGCATCAATCTGTGATTATTACTGTAAAATTATGTAATCTAAGATTTGGGATGATAAATAGCCCGAGATGGGCAGGGAGGGGGGAGCCCAGTCTTGGGAGGGGAAGACTCCGGCACCGGGAATGGCAGCTTCCGGGGGGACAGTGGCGGGCCTGGGCGGACTGTGCCCAACGGCATGATAATCGGTTGTCATTCATTGTATTTCTGGTATTTGGACTCATAAATATTTCGGAGAAGGAAGTCGGAAGGGATGGAGAATGGATGGGACGGGAAGGATTCGGGAAAATGGATTTGAATGGAAAGGGCAAAATGGAAAAGGCCAAAACATGGAATGGTGAAGTCCGGGGCAATACGAACCCAAACCCTCCCAATCAGTCGCGGCCCTCAAAACTCTCATCACATTTTTAAATGCATTTTATTTTCGGGCTTTTTGTTTCTGCTATGGTTTCAAAAATAAATTTAAATTAAAATAAAAACATTTAATCTTAAAACATACTTTCATAATAAATTGGCTTCGAATGAAATAAAGGAAAAATTTCAAAATTTTGTAAAACCAGAATTCAAGAATTGCAATCCCCGAAGTTGTTTTAATAGGTTACTCGAGCACTAAAAATTATCAATATTAAAGGGCAATATGTCACCGATGAAATTAAGAAGCAGATATAATTAATTTAATTAAATCTAAGTCTATTAAAAATTCATATATTGAAAAATTATTTCATACATTCAACTGGCTTTTATTCTAAGACAATTTATATCGAGAGTCAAATATATACTTAAAAAATAAATCGACACCAAAAGTAAAACAACAATTACATATGCAAAATTGACATAAAAATTCAATTTTAAATTCCTGATTTGAATATTGAAGAGCATTTAAAAGAAATCTATGAGTATATGTATTTGGAAAAAAACGAGTTGAACACATGTCAGCAGATAATAAAATTTTCTGCATGCAGCAACAGCCGAAGTTTGAGCAAATATTAAGATGAATGCAAATTTTCGCAAGTTTAAATGGTAAATTGGATAAGCCAAATAACATATAGTCGTCGTCATTGGAGAGTAATTAATCCCGCCTGTTTTCATAATTTAAAACAAGAAATATAGAATCAGTCGGCTAATTTATTTTTATAAAATATGTACAATACTGTAGTTCGCACTATTTATAAATAAATACATTTCCCAATTTTAAATTTTCTACAAAGATTTTTTTATATGAAATGAAAAAAAAGAATATAGCAAAAAATAAATAAATACAATCACGTAAAATGAACAATACAATATTATATTGAGGAATAAATAATTGAAAAAATACAGGTAAAAGAAAATAGTTTGAAATAATGTAAAGCATTAAATTAAAAAGATGTAATAATTGATCGGAACCATGAAAATACTTCAAGAAAACATTTTAGATATTGATTAACATAAAAAATTTGTTTGTTTCTTGTCATTAGTATATAATTCAAATGATCTTACGGACAGGAACGAGTTCCAAGGCGGTTCTTCATGGCAGCATTATTAAATAATAAAAAACGAAATTCAATAATTTAATAAATCAACAGATCTAGGTGCAAAAATTTATAACAAGCGTAAATTTACTGAAAGATATTATCAAATATGAAAAAACAAATAATAACAAAATATTGAAAATACAAAATATATTCTAAAATCTTTATCATTAACAAAAAAGATTCAACTCTACAAAAGCATATTAACGATAAAACACAGTAAAGAATAAAAAAATAACACATGTATTTCTATAAATCTCCTATAAAAAAAATACAAAAAAACGAATCAATGCAAGACCGAAATACGTTGGATGAGCAAAGATGACGAGAATAGGTCTTCGAATCGACCTCAGCTTTTGTAATCTAATTAAAATAACGTATACTTAAACTCAACAAATAAAAAATTTTAATGCTAAATGATTATAATAATTATTTAAAAAGTGATGTGGAGAGAAAGGAACTTATTTATGCTTCAAAAAGCAGGTGTCTATAATCTTAATTATAATAGAGACTTTTCACCCAAAAATGCATGGCTGCGAAAAATTCTGTATCAGGGCATACTCTGTCCACAGAGAAAAGTTTAAAAGATAGCTATTAATTATAAAATAAAAGATACACAATAGCGATTGCCGTGTCAACACAGATTCCATCGTCATTGCATTTGCATTTTAATTTAAAGAATTGCCTTACAATACAAAAAGTGATTTTATTGCATTTGTGAATTGAAAGATCATTAATTACCTTACGAACAATTAAAATAAATGAGGAATTTATGATCTTAAATTGAAAGAAGTGCATAGAAAAACTTTTATTATTAATAGTAAAACAAGCTTCAGATAAAGAGAAACAAGCATATTATGGGAGGGAATATTAAAGCATTAAATGGCAAACAACAAGAGAATTTACAATAAATTTAAAGTTTACCAAGCTTTTTCTATTTTATGCACTTTATCAAATTTTTCAAAATAATTAAATTATAGTTATATCTCTCGCATCAACGCGAATTTATTATTCGCATTATGCATTGGGAAGACTCATATAAATAGATAAAAGAATATTAATAAATAAGATGCTAGAGCAAGCGCCCGCCAAGCATTCCTCGGCAAGGACTTCGGCGGCGGCTCCGGTTCGACCGCCCTCAAAAAAGCCAGCCGCAAAAAAAGCATGAGCCCCATTTTGCCAGATAAATAAAGAGTAAATACCCAACTCGTTAAACTGTAAACAAAAGAATTGCGGAATTTAAAAAAATTCACCGATATCAGGCATTTCAAAAAAACTTCTTAAAAATTTCATTTGAAAATTCATTAATAAATTACTATATCGAAAAAGGACTGATGCCAATTTTCGTAAGTAACCGATGGGAATAATATCTCCGAGAAATCCACATAAAAATACGATGTGATGGTTAAAAAAATAAGAATTATTAGAAAAATAAAATTCCCAAATAAAGAAATATTAATATAATAATATTAAAATAAAAATGAATCAAAAATTAGAATATTAGCCAAATATTCGTTATTAAAAGGCTTAAATTTTAAATAATTTAAAATAATAAAAGTAAAATTAATTAAAAGATTAATAAATAATTCAAACATTTTTCAACATTTGCCTTAATAAAATAGTAAATTCATTTGTCGAAAAATTTAATTGATTAAAGAGACCTGCAAGTTACTGCAAAATAAAAATTTTCAAAAACCAAATAAAATAAAGCATTATCAAACTTATCCAAATAAAACTCTTTAAAAATAAAGAATTTATTTAATAATTTATTTTTAAATTCAAGATTATTTCATTGAACATAAATTTATTTAAAAAGTTTAAATATGTCATTTAAAATATTAACTAACTTCATAAATGAATCTCAATAAATTATATGGCAACTAACTTTACTGCACTACAAAGCGACCGTTGTCTCTGCATGTTCACAAAAGGGAATTAAGCGAGAAAATATATGACAATTATAAATTAATTTATGGTGATTATTATCTTTTATTTCTTGGCGATTATCATTATATTAAATTTAAAAATATTAATAATTCAAAGAAAAATCAGTGAAAATTGCAACAGTAAACAATAAAAAATTAGTATATTAATTTAAATTTAAATGCTCATTGTTAAGAAAGATAAAAAAATTGCTAATCATAAAGGAGCAGATCAAACAGCCGGCGCCTGCGGGGGGCTCTTCTAATGAGGGACTAAAGCGAGCACGTACATGAGGCGGGACGAATTCAACAAATAAAAAAGGAATAATAAATGCGTCTATTTTATGCAATAAGAATAAATTTACAATAAATTGAACAGGTGACACGAGCTGCTGGAATTTAAAAACACAAACTTAAAATATTATTAAATTAATGTCTTGTTTTTAAACAATTAAGCAATAAAAAATGAAACAAAGTCTAATATCAAAATAATCCTTAAATAGGATATTCTTCAATGGGCAAAAATAAAATTTTGAAGTCAAAAGCAAAAAGAGTTTTTAAGCATATATTAAATTTAATTTAACAAAGTCAGAAGACAACAAGTTATTTGAGCAATTTTAGTCATGAAAATTTGTACAATATTATTATATTCTGTACCCATGCTTAAACCTTGATAAATATAATCTCATTAATTTAAAAACAATGTTAAGACATTTTACGTTAGGAAAATAACTGTCAGTTTAACAAATTTTGCACGTTATAGTCCTAAAAAGTTAGAAAATAAAAAAACAAAAATTTAATTATTAGAATAAAAGTAAGAAAATCATTAAATGAGAAAGTGAAAATTCGCAAATGGTTTATTTTTAAAAAATCTGAGATTATAAAGTATATATAGATATAAAATGCTAAATTTTATTCGCAAAATTGAACATCATTAACTTTACATGTAGAAAAGATATTAAAAAAGAGGATTATAAATGATTTTGAGTTGTTATAAAAAATTTTATCTATTGTATTAAAAATAAAAAATAAATTATTTTTATGGGTTGCAGAATTAGCATTCGCCACACGAACTGCTATCAAAAATGTATACGCATAAGCTCGCATGAAAATGACAAACAAATTTTATTGTCTTTGTCGTTGAAAAAATATTATTCCATTAAATGAAAATGATAGATTGAAGATAACAACCACAATATTGTTAGTTTATTATTCACAAAGTATGTAAAATTTTTTATTTCTAATATCCTCAAAAGTACGGATTTGCTAGGGACAAGGGCTCAAAATTGTACAATGTAAATGAATTCTTCAAATAGATTACTAGCCAAAATATTTAAAATCAGGACTGTAGGCTGGTTAGGCTAGCATTATTAATTATTTAGATTTTACGGCAAAAAAAAACAGCCAAAATTGTAGAGTTTTTACTTATAAATAAAATAACAGAATGAGATGTTGTATGCACATAATAAAATTTTGTTCATTAGTAAAAAAATGAACATATATTTCTGAATGACTAATTCTTGTCCTTATCAAAAAAGAAAAGAGAAAATATAAATAATGATGTGTAAACGGCAATAAAATATTCATAAAAATAATTCTTAATTAAAAAAACGATTATTTACTTAAATCGAAAACCGATAGCTGCATTTAGCAGAACGGGAAACGATATTTCTTTTCTCGGCGTATTCAAAAAATAATTCTTTGTGACTTATTTCGTAATATTAAGAAATTCAGTGCAAAAACTTCAACAAATACCAAATGTAATTATATTATTTTTTCGTGCTACGATCAATTTTTTTTATTGATACCGTCGGATAAATTTGTCATCAACACGTATACGCACTTCAAGCATTTACCTAAAACAGTTATCGCCGTGAAAAACGGGCAGGAAGATCTCAACGGTCTACATGTACAAACCATTTCGCATAAAACGGTGAACATAATATGAAAGAGATTAAGTTCAAACGATATCAAATTATTTTGGCACAGCAACACTTTGACAATTCTGATTACCAAGCCTCTGAGCATGATTGATGTGTGTTTAATAAAATAAATTTGGAAATTCAATGCAAAAAAATAATATATAAATATGAGTACCAAATAAACATATAAACATTTAATAATTATAATAAAACGAATTAATAGAGATAGTAAAAAATAAAAGACTACAAAAAAAAATTATTTCATTTCAGAAAAGAAACGTCAAATGCTAAACATTTACAATTAAATTAAATGAAAAATATAAAAATACAAAGATAAAAATTAATTTACCACTACTTTTACTTGGAAATATAGTGAAGTGAGGAGGAAATAAGTTAAATATAAAAATAAACTCATGCTCAAAAAAGGCACCAAAAGCTCACAACAGGACCTTGTCCCTGATGAAATTATTGTAACTATCACTCAGGAACCGCTGTAAAGTCTCGCCATATCTATGTGGATTAAAGATATCAAAGATGGAGCTATATTCTTCAAACAAATATTACGATATTTTTTTTACTTTATAAAAAATATTAACATATTTATTACAATTATTAAAATCAATAATAAGCTGTTGATTATTCCAAACATTGACTACGGAGTATGACCTAATGTTCTACATCATTAAATAATAGAGAATTTTATATGAAAAAAATAAAATAAATAAAGCATAACTAACTTTATTTCTAAATAAGATGATGCCGTGTATTTGTCACACGCTAATAAAAATAAGTAAAATAAAAGGTCTAAAATTATAAATACAATATGTAGTTGAAATTTGTTTAAAAACAGTGGAATGGTCTGTATTTATAACATATTTAAAAAGTCTTAAAATTGCCAAATTTAACATTAAAAAATACAGCTCTGTGGAAGAGTTTTCAGGATCTAAGAAACCCAAATAAAAATCTAAATGATCAAATGGCGAACGAGCAATCGCATTAGGGCAAGTTAAAAAATAAAATTATACCACAGAAAAAATTTTAAGAGTTGTCAAAAATGCTGGGCCAATTACGTTTTGTCGAACGGAATATATTTTAAGTATTAAACAATTTATTTGAATATTTTTATATTTTTTTAATAATAAGGTTTATATGTGTTTACGATTTCAAACAAAGCTAAATAAAAAAATCAAATGATAAAAAAATACTTAAAATGTTGTGCCGGTTGAAGAAAAACATAAATAATTTATCATGCCAAATAAACACTGCTTACATAAAACAAAAATTCAACTGCAGACATCACTTTAAAAAAATCAAATAATATAAATTAATGTATAAATATATGTATAAAATATATAGAATAGGGTTGAAGAGTAGAATCAATATTAAAATTCGGTTTCCCAAAATCCAGCCCTTTTACAGTGATTACAGCAAGATATGAATAAAATTAAAAGAAGTATGGCACCAGTAAAATTAAAAATCTAATATAATTAATTGAGTTTTACTGTTTTATAAATTAACAAGTAGGCTTCAAGCCAAACAATATTAGTCTTGTAATAATAGAGATTGCAGAAAACATATTCACAGGACATACTAAAAGATAAAGGACAGGAGTAATCAACAAATCGAGAATAAAAAAATCATCTAAATTAGTAATTAAAAATTTTTTCTCAGTGTAGTGAATCTTGCCGAAAATGGTTAAATATTACTCATAAAAATTAAATACTTATTTTTTAACATAATCAACCAATACAAAGTGATGCAACATAAAAAGAAATTCTTGCATTGTTGATTTAAACGAGACGAAGCCAGACAAGAAAAAAAGGATGTGATTATTAAAAATTTTGCGCCATATTGAACATGTTTTGAAATTACAAAAAAATAAATTCGCAACAATGTTTAAAATTTCAAATGCATATTTCTATAATATACACTAATATAAAAATAAAAGTTTCTTTAAAAAATCATTATGTCCGCAATCACCGATAGCCAGAGTGGAGGTGAAAAATGAATATTTGAAAGTTCCGAGGTGACTAGGCCTGATAAAAAAATTTATCTTTTAAACAAAATCAGGAATAATTTTTTAAGAAATTTAAAAAAAATGACAAACAGCAGAAATATGATACTTTTAGATTTAGCTACAGACAGCTTTTGCCTAAATTCAAAATAAATGATATTTTTTTTTAATTTCATGAGCTATAAGTTAATTATGCTGCCCAAAATAAATTAGCAAAATCAATACAAGCTACTTAAAACTACTGTGAGTGTCGCAATTAAAATTTAAAATAAATTAATTTAACACTTTATAATGCTTTTCTAGCAATCTGCTGGCTCTTTGTACTGTGGGTCCAATCACGTACCAAAGCAATTGAAAATTAATTATTTATTCTGATAACTTATTTCAATATAAAGGACTTTTTAAAAAAATATATTCGAATTCCAATAAATTATAAAAAAATTTTACTTTTAAAAAATATTCGAATTCCAATAAATTATAAAAAAAATTTACTTTTTATTGATGTGAAAATCACTTGCTGATTTAGAGTAATGAAGTTTATAACATAAAGAAGGCAAATATAAATTAATTAGCTTTTTAAAGTAAAATAAACAATACATTTGAATAATCTGTGGAGAGAGTTTATAAAGCATACTTCGCCGGCTTAGTACTGGAATCACCACATCCGAGGTGAGAAAAATGTAATTAAAAATTTCAAATATGAAATTAATTCTTTATTTCGTATTGTTGGCTCATTTCTATTTTTAAATACAGTAAGAGTATAAATAAAAACCGATTTATAGTCGCAATTAAACAAGTTAATAAATTAATGTAAAACCAAACCTAATAGTAAAAAGCATCTACCAAAGCATCAATCATTTTTACTTTTTAAGAAAAAGTAGAATATAAAAGATTTGAAAATATTGGTCATTGCCTCTATAACAAAAATTTAAATGAATGAATCAAATTCTTAATTTTTGTAACTATTAAAAACAAACTATCAATGAGTTTGTCACTTGCTATAACTTTTTCTTGGATTTTTTGCTGTGTAAAAAATACTGTGCGTTTACATGTTTGATAAAATTACGGAAACCTTACAATTATCATATTTTTATTTTAAAATACAGCTAATTGTTAAGGTAAAAAAGTACAGCTATTGTTAAGGTAAAAAACGAATTAAATGAACGAAAAATTTGAATTAATGTTTAAATTTAAGTGCAAAAATCATTGAAAAACAAATAATATTACTTGCATAAATAAAGATAATCAAATGCATAAACTTATGTATACATATAGGTAATAAATATTGAGAATATAAAAGGAAGTTCCAACGGAAGTTCGGAAGTTTGCAGTAACGATGTGTTTCACGATTTTAAAGAAAGATTTAATAATATATTTTCAAACGAATTTAATGTATATAATCCAAACATCGACACTTGAGAAAATAAGTAAAAAATCAATTAAATTTGAAGTTACAAAATATTAATTGGTTTAGCGACAAAAATTATGAAAAATCCATGTTATTATTGCACAAAATTCTATTACAATTAATTTATAATAGTAAGTAATTTCATTAATTTTGTAAATACAAATTTTTTATAACACTGTGAATTAAAGATAAATAATTTGTGAACGTAGACTGTGATGGAGCGATATTCTACAACACACCGTATCGCTACGAAACAAACAAGAAAAGTCATCATGGAGCCGAAATTTTGAAAAATAATAAACCACATACATAAGCAGAAAACAAAAGATCATAAGTACTGATGAGTAAAAATTTTTCAATAAAATTAGTAAAAATTTTAAAGAATGATTTATCCCTTGCGATAATTGTTGATTCAATAATAAGCACCTTTTTTGTTAGATTAAACACACAAACTTCAATACAAACGCGGAAGATATCGTGTCGTGTAATCCAATGGCATAACGATAATAGATAGGTGAGAGCAAAACCGATCGTAACAAAACATTATTAAAAAAAAACAATTCGTAAAAATTAAAATCAAAAATTTGAGTATATTAATACAAATTTTATAAAGGGTTCCACTGATTACCTATTTAATAAAGTAATGAAGTAATAAAAATCCAAAATGTTGCAAATATGACAAAAAATTTAATTAAAAAAAAGAGTTTTTATTGACAAAATCTGTAAAATCGACCAAAGCAAAAAATATCGAATAAAGCCACTTACTCCAAAAAATCTTATCCTATTTAAAAAGTTGTAATTAGTAAGACAAAACTAAAATAGCGAGTTCTAAACTTTTTTTCGAGAGTAAAAATTATAAACTTAAAAATAACTTATCTCTAAAGTTATAATTAAAAAACGCAAAAAGGGGTTTTAAATATATAGAAGATGTAAAAATACTCATATTACAAAAGTAAAAATACTCATATTACAAAAAATCTATTAGTTAAAAAATAAAAAATTTAATGTCTAAAAAAATAACGTTTCACTATAAATTTACAAATAGATCCAACCAGTGTAAAACTACAATGGGGAAGCACCCTCCGCGAGTTCGCTAGTGATCATGAATCTGTTGTTAATAGACAAATTACAAATATAAAAAATTAATAACGAAATAAAGGATAATAAGTATTACCAAAAATTCAGATATATTAAAAATTCATAAATATTAAAAGCGGCCCAATAAAACAATATTTCAAGTTTTAAATTTGGTTTGAATGTGATATGAAAATAACAATTGTCTAGAGCAAGATGACTCACTTAAATAATATCTTAATAAAAAAATATCTTAAATTAAAAAAAGTCAAAAATAAAAAATAAAAGAATGATTCTTATAAAAATTAAACTTTTAATTATAAGAGTTCATGCAGATCTATTAAAAATTATAATGAATTAAAAATTATTTCTTTATATAACAAAAAAGAAGAAGCAACCTAACTTCATATTATTACGTAAATTAATCATTTATAATTTATAAAAAATAATTCATTGGCATTTTCATAATTATTAAATATATTATATAATTTATTGACACAAAATCAAATATAATATTTTAAACATGATTTCTATCTAATATAATCAAAATTTAATACATATATTATTAAATAAACAAAACAGTTTACTTATTAATTGAATCCTTTGTTGAATGCCAACATTTGAAGCCAAAAGTTCGTGGTTCTTTTTAGATGAAGGACGATATATGTCAAATAATATAAGTACACAACAAAAATAAGTAGATTTTGAAAAGAAAAATACGATAAAATTTTTAAAAATATTAAAATAAAAAATATATATTTTCTTTGTTCATCTATCAGTTATTAAAAGTTTAAAGCAGCAAAAAGTTCATTTAATATATTTAAATAATAATGTTTTGAATAAATGTTAAGAACGGTTATCGTAATTACTTTAAGTTTGAAGATTTTAAATAAACAATTCTCCTTAAATAAACATGACAAAATAATTGGCTGACCATCGTTAAATTAGAGTCGATTTTGTAATGGCGAAAGATTCATATATAGATCACCAATCAAATAAAAAAACGGTCTTTGACTGACCAAGATAAAATTGACTTGGTGTCATGAGTCGTGGCATAAAAGCTCATCCCCAATGCAATTGTTTGTTACAAAATAAATAACAAAAAAAAAATAATAATAAACATAAATACAATAATGATACTAAATACAACAAAAATCACTCTCTACAGGTAGCAAGCCTATTCATCAACATGCCAACTATTATTATTTTGATGCACTACAAAAATATCTTCAATGGATACAGTAAAAAAATTATTATTTCGCCAATGCGAAGAAAAAAGATTAATTAACTACAAAAACATGTCAAAAAGTTCACTTGGCCTTCAGAAAATGAACCAAGCCAAAGAATTTAAAATAAAAAAAAAAAAGATAAAAAAAATTAATTAAAAAACTTTTTAATCTAATTAGGGTCAATAAAATTATTAAAATTTATAAAAAACGTTCCAGATGATTCGAGCTAACGCAGCAAATACCGGAGGACATACATAGCTCATGCTTTAATAATTAAAATATATTAAAAAAAACGACGCATATAAAGATATAATTAGTTAGTAAATAAATAATAATGAAAAATCAAATCCAATATGAAACTTCGGGACATTTTTGGAAAGCCTCTAAAAGTCGAGACTCCCATTGTTCATTGATACCAGACGTTCTTAGAATGGAGCTAAAAATATCCTAATTTATCCAAAGTTTTGAATTTGCTATCTACAAAAGAATCTGTCAAACAAACAAATATGAAAAAATAAAATAGTATTAGGGTCAACAATGTAAACAAAAAACAAATATTATTATTTTTATAAACTATTAATGGTTGGCAAATAAAATTTGTAGAGGCGGCTGCGCAGCAGCAGAAATGAAAATTTTCAAAAAATAAAATTAAAGTAAGAAGGTTAACTCATCCATTTAACCTAAACGAAAATATGCACAATAATTAAAAAAAACAAAAATTAATTTTAACAAAACTCACACAATATGCTTAACTTTTATTTAATTTTTTGAATAAAAGTTAAAATTAACAAAATTTTAAATGTAAATAAAAAACAATTTTAGTAAGGAAAAACCCACGGCATTGGAAAGAATTCCAGGGTGATGGACGAGAACTATAAAAGATATAATAAAAATTGACAGGTGAAACGCCAAAAACCAAAATATAATTCAATAAAGACGAAAAGAATAAAAAATTTAAATGTAAAAATGAAATTGTTAATTATAAACTTATATAAAAGACTCAAAATTTATAGCCAAGTTTTAGAACAGATCGATAAAATGACGAATAAATGACAAAAATTTGAAATACAAAAAATTAACCGGTTTGTCGGAAAACCCGATCGATTCATTAATTCGCATAAAATATTATTAAAAAATTGACATTAAAAAATCTTTAAAAAAATAAAAAAAATAAGTTTTTATTCATTGCATAAAAGTTTTAGCGATAAACAGCGAGTGTATTAATAAAAGTGAGAATTTGTCGCATTATTGGGCGGCAAGGTTGCCGAAGAATTAATGTTTGGCCAAGAAAAGTAACTGCTCTTAGGCATAATAATTAAATTAAAGCAAACACATCAAATGCTTGAAAAATGCCAATGTTGTGATCACAATTCTTTTCAAATTTGACGACGCAAACCGATTGGATCAAATAATTTATTAAAAACATTAACAGATTAACCAATTAAATAAAAATTTAAATTATTCAAATAAACGGATTGTTAAAAAACAATAATGATTATTTAGCGCCAGTTTAAGTTTTTTTTGTTTTTTTTTGCAAAAGCAACTAAAATTAATAGCAAAATTAAGCAAATTAACGGCAATTAAAATTAGAACCAATGAATAAACATTTATAAACAAAATATAACTGAACAAAAATTTTCAAAAAAAAATATTATTTGATAAGACGAAATAAATCTCATATTTTATCAAATACATACATGAGATAACATTCTGCTGTTCCTTAAAAAACTGAAAAATACTAATAGACGAAATGAGTTTGGAACGAAGTAAAGCTATATATTAAATTGATCAAATAATTATTTGAACCTGAATAACAAAATCTGATCATAATACTATTTATAAACTGCAGCATGCAATTTATTTTCATTGAAAAATCAAAATTTTAATTTAAAAAATTATTCTTAAAAGTAAAAATAAACATTTTTAAGACAATTGCGATGATGATTGTATACTTAAGGCGGCAGAGAGGCTTGAAGATTTTTTTTTTTGGATCAAATAATATATTGAAATTATTATAACAAAAAAAAATGTAAATATTAATAACCAAAAGAAAAAGCTTATAAATCAATTTAAAAAAATTTGTTAGCAATTACGCCAATAAAATTAAAATACCAATATATAAACTGACATTGGTGCCTAGGTGAAAGCTCTGCAAGGGCACCAGCATTTAATTGCGCAGAATCGAGCTCGCACCAATCTGCGATAATGTCAATTTATTTAAAGAAATATTTAAAAATCATTAAATTAACAAAAACACATATTAGAGATAATAATGGTTGAATTATAAAATCATAAAATGTAACGATATTATTTTAATTAAAAACAAATAAATCGTTGAAAAATAATAAACTCAAAAAGAAAAATCACTGAAACTGTGCAACTGAATGTTAAAGACATCGATTAACTGTACAAAAGTAAGGTAAATAGTTTAAATAAAATAAATTTATCGGTACATATTGTGATGTAAACATCGCTGTTGTAAATACATTGAAATTGTTTAGAACTCGAAAATAAAAAAGTTAAATTTAATTGCATATTCATATACTTGATATTCTATAAAAAATAATGTAAAACGAAATTTATGAAAAACTAGAAATGATTGACAGACTAAGGATCAATGACTTGATACATGAAAAGCTTATAGTTTTTGATGCAAATGTTTATTTACTTAACTCCACTAACAAATTAACAGCCAAATATATTTATATTATATTTTAATGATATATCACATAAAAAATTATAAGCATAATTATAAGTTTCTTTAATTTAGATTAATAATAATAAAAAAATTGCAACAATAATTGTTATTCTTTTATAATCATAAAAGCGACATACGCATCGTTTAATTAAATATTGACGCCTCAGGTCATTATTACCACCTTGGACTTCTTCCATGGTGGATAATGAGATAAACATCCAAAATTAGAAAAAACTGGCATCAAAATTGCTCTTAATCCAAAATTTGCCGACAGAAAACCTAATCATCATCAAAACTCTTATTCTCGATTTGTCATGTTATTGCAATAGCGATTAAAAACTTAAACTACGCCGTGCCGCTGCATGCAAACCGCACCCCGTAATAGAACAAGATATTTTGAAATTTATTCGACAGTTCGTTAGGTGATTCCACTTAAAAATAGTTTATTGAAAATTTGCGCATATTCTAAAATTACCAAAAAACAGTCAGGAAACAATTAAAGTAAAAAACAACGTGCGAACATTTTTTGCATAAATAAGTAAAGAAACCAATAAAATCGTATATTTTTAATTACAATGGCGAACGGATATATTTTTTGTTTGGCATCTGATGCTGGGTCTCCTATGGATATGATAACCTAACTAATACAAAGAATTGTATTAGGTTTAAAATTAAAAATAATACCGAGTCTGACAACATCGTGTCAACGCGACTCTACTGCAAGTGATTAAAAAATTTCACCAAAAAGTGGTGCGTTTAGAAAAGAGCTTGAAAACCCTTTTTTTTACTTTTTTTTTTATTGATTATCTGTGCATAATTTAAACAGAAAATTAACAATAATACCTAGTAATTTAGAAAAAATACTTGGTCTTTTAGAGATAATGATAATAAACTAATCAAAATGCACTCAAATTGAACTTATATATCTCCTTAACTCAACCCCTATTTAATTAATTAATACAAACATAATGCAAAAGAAAGATAATGTAAAATGTCAAACAGAAAAAAATGTTATAGAAAAATAATTTAATAAATAAATTGTAAACAAAGATTTCTATAATGACCGCCCTGGAATGGCTGTACCTCCATCAAAGCAAGTGAATTTAAGATTTCGTCAAAAAAAACGGTCTTCAACGAGAGGAATAAATCATAAACAATGAATAAGTTGTAATCTACAATTTTCCAAAAATATCAATTTAAAACATTAATTAAAAGTTGCCAAAACATAGGGAAATTACAAACAATGATATAAAAAGTAAATCTCCAGTAGAAAAAGTAATTTAAACTAGTTCTATTCCAATATATGTACTTTATTATGGCTTCAGGCCGAATTCAAAAATAAAAGTCAGATCTTGCATGAACATGTCCAAAGATCTTTCTGACCAAGTTAAAAGTTCCAAAATGAGGAGTAAGATCAAATCATCGGTTAAGACAAGTATTTTAATATAAAGTGAGTACAAAAAAAAACCAACATGAAAATTGTAACTTAAAGATTTTTATATTAAATATCTGATTTAAAATAAATGTTGAAAGCGTAAAAGTTCAAATACAAAGATTCAAGCACTAAAGAATAGAGAAATAAAATTAATATATGTTTTTAAGGATTATTAATCTGCATTAAAAATAAGAAATTGTATTGTTGTAATTCAAAGACGACTGACTATCTGAATAAAAGTTCGCTTTATTTTTTAATAATTATTTGAAACTAAAGTTTTATATTCAATAGTATTCCTAGAAGCATAAATTAAACTTTTTTTATTTATAAATATCGCTAATCTAAATTTCAAAGGATAATGATAATAAAAATAAATATATGGTTTTTACAACAATTAAGCTTAAAAGAAATAAAATTGAAATTGCTATAATGTGTCTTACGATGTTAAAATAACTTTCGTCGAAAAATAAATTTTATTTTTTGAATATAGAAAGAAAAGACAACAACAATGAAATAAATAAATTAATTAATAAAGGAATTAATTATAAATGAAATACCAACAATTTTTAAAATCTGCTATATAAACCTAGGATGAGCAATTTCTAATCATAACTAAATTTGAAAAAAATCTAAAATGATCCTTAATTAAAAAATGTTTTTGAGTTTTTGAATAATACCCTTTCAAGAAAATGCCACTGAAGAGTCTATAGCTTTTAAAAAATAGAAAAACAGTATGTATCGAATTAAAAAAAATACAAATGATTATTCAAATAATTACATTTATGAGATATTTTTTCTATTTGCAATAAAGTATTTAAAAAATTAAAAATAATATGTAAATAAATAAAGAATATTCAATTTGTTGTAAAAACTGATTTTCTAATTAAACGAATCAAAATAAATAATTAAATTTTGTCACACTTGTGCAAATTCTCCCTCTGTGTGTCCGAAACTTTATTCTGAAATCTTCAAGGCCGAAAACTGTGTGCTCCAATTACATATTGAATTTAGTCACTCACCAAAAAATAAAATTAAAAGTTTGAATAAAAAACTAAAAATTTAAACAAAATAAAAGGTTTATTCTTTTTCTTAAAAGCATGAAAAACAAAAAAAAATAGTGAAACACGCACCGTTTTATAAATAGGCAAGAAAATAAATTCTTACTTGCTTTATTGTATGTACCATACCAATAAAGAATAATTTATAATAACTTTTATTAAATGAAAAAAACATTAATAAATATACAAATCTTATTAAAAAAGTGTAAGTAATAAATGGTTTTTGCAACAACAAAATTTTAAATGGTGAATAAATCTTCAGTGCAATCGCAGAGATGGGAGCGGCAACCAATACGATTATGAAATAAATAGACAATTAAAATGTCAGATATTATTTTGTTCAAAAGTAGAAAAACAGCAAAATTAGAATTCGTAACAATTAATTGATCGAAAAAATATAACACAAACAATGTCAAGTGAAAACACAGAAATATTCTTAGTTTTTTTTTCTACTCGACAAGAAGTGAAATTCAAATAGGGATAATGCGAACACAAATGTTACCGCATCACTATATTCGTCGAAAATAACGACGTCTTCAACGAGACATAACAAAGAATAAGTTGCAATATACAATTTTCCAAAAAAAAACATTAATTAAAAGTTGCCAAAACGTAGTGAAATTACAAACAATGATATAAAAAGTAAATCTCCAGTAGAAAAAAAATTTAAACTAGTTCTATTCCAATATATGTACTTTATTATGGCTTCAAGCCGAATTCAAAAATAAAAGTCAGATCTTGCATGAAAATGTCCAAAGGTCTTTCAGACCAGGTTAAAAAGTTCCAAAATTGTAATGATGATCTAAATAAAATTTTCTGTTGCTTATTCATCGATTATAAACACTTAAATCGCAAAAACAGAAATGCAAAAGCATACAATAAGCAATTAATTTTAGCAAAAGCAACTAGAATAATAAAATGAAACGGACACTATGAGGAGTAAGATGAATTAAGACAAGTATTTTAATATAGTTAGTTTAAACAAAACCAATAAGAAAATTGTAGAGATTTGTATATTAAAAATGTTTGATTTAAAATAAATGTTGAAAGTTTAAAAGTTCAATACAAAGATTCAAGCGCTAAAGAATAGAAAAATAAATAAAATTAATACACGTTTCTAAGTATTGTTGTAATTCAAAGACGACTGACTATCTGAATAAAAATTTCTTTATTTTTTAATAATTTTTTGAAACTAATATATTCAACAGTATGCTGCTTACCTATTACCAAAAAAATACAAGTATAATCAAGTGTTACTCAAAAAGATAAAAATAGCAATTTGCAAGATAAAATATTAGTTAGATAAAAATATGATTAAAGATGGCGAAGTATCTGTAGGAGCTAAAACGTCAGCCACTCAATCAAATTAAGTTTTAATTCAGCATTAAATTAAAAAATTTATAAAATAGAAATTATAAGAATTATTGTTTAAATTTTTTAAAATAAATAGGATTTGTAAAAGCTTTGCTAATCAATTAAAATTTAAACAAAAAATATTATAAAAAATAAACTCTTATCAAACATTGGGATACAATGTTTATAAAGATAGCAAAAAAAACACAATAACAAGCGTTTATTGTACTTTTATACGAGTAGATTCGATTGAACATTCGACGCTTTTCTATTTAGACTAAAAATGAAGTTTGAACTTTCTTATTAAAAAATACTGAGAAATTAAGTTGACAAAATCTCACTTATAGTCTAATAAAAGATAACCAAATAACCAAGATATTTACATAATAGGTGTCAATTTGCATTTGGCTGGAGATAAATACAAGCAAATAAAAAATACATAACAAAAATGAATAGAAGAAAGTTATTGTAATATTATCTAAAATAGAAAACATGTGAATATGTATAACATGCATATCATGGGCGAAAAAATTAAATCATTAAATGGCAAACATACATATTCTCTACAACCTAGAACAATCGAGCGAGATTTGAAAACAGACTGCATGATTATAAAATAAGAGCAATTATCTTTAATTGTGGAATTAAAATAATTAAAACAATTGTGGTCAATATTTGTTTTAAATACCATAAAATTATTAAACTACAAACTTATATCACAATACAAAACTATGATTAATCTATCTTTTCATGATTAATAAACTATTAGACAAAATTATATTTCATCAAATTGGAGATAACATTTTGCAAAAACTAACTTTATTTAAAGAAACTGAAAAAAGTTATAAATAAAAGAAAAAAATTTGAAATAAAGTAAATAATAAATTGAAAAGATGAAAATGAAATTATTTCTAGATTTTACAATTTCGAATAAACATAAATTAATCGATTAAATCTCAAACGTAAATAAATCATAAGTTTTTCAATCAATTGGAAAAGAAAATTGACAAATCGAATTACATTTATGTCGACATAAAAAATATATAGCTGTTAGAAATATTGTCTATGTCGAAGGTGCCAAACCCACACAGGCAACAATAGACATAAGATAGATCAAAAATGCACCAGGTAGGTGGATATTATAAAATAAATACAAATATATCCAAAATTTTATTATTAATTAAATTATCTTCCAAAAAATAAATAAAAAATGACGTGAACACAATTCCAGAAGCCTTTTTAATTATAACTTTATTCACATTCTTTACAAGAATTCTGGAAAAATTCTAAGCCAAGCTTTCGCCGGCGCCGTAAATTCCTTTAATGTAATAGTATAAATAAATATTGATTTCCATAAATTAAAATAAACGTAATTTTTGCCGTACCCGCCACAGTATTATCATCAACTCGCTTTGTCACGCGACCAGCATCTGTTAAATTGAATATTATATTAAACAATTATATTTAAAAAAAATTACTTGGACATTAAAAGAAAATTGATATGAGGGTAAACAGAAATTTATAAATAAAATAAAATTGATTTTTAAAAAATAAGATGATTAATGCCTTGTTTTAGTAATTTCAAAAAAAATAATTTAAAGGCGTTTAATCTAAATTAAGCTCAAATGATTATTAGGAAAAGAATTGGTATGAAAGGGAAAATATCAACAAAATGTTTTTTACATAAAAATAAAATTTCATCTATTTTGTATCGGAGAACAACTCTTAAGCTATTGTTTCATAATTCACGGTCAGCACATCCTCGCCACATTATAGAACAAATCTTGATCGTCTCAGCATAGAAAAAACAAGTCAAATGTGAAATCATTGCAAAAACGCCTATTCATCTTGAATTATGCGTATACGCCCACAAAAATTGCAATGTAATAACGGGAAAAAGATTTTGGAAAAATTTTAAAATTTACAAGCGCCATAGGGTCGGACAACAAATTTTTATAATATATGAATATGTCTGTTCTAATCCACAAATTAATAAACAATAGAATTAATCTATTAAATCTCAAATAGCGGACTCATAATGATTTATTCGGTCCCTGGCCCAGAAAACAAACATAAATGCTTACGTTGAATCTTTAATATGATTAAACTTTTCAATATATGTAACCTCGACATTTGGTTAAATTAAAAATCCGACCCAAAGTATAAAAAAATCTGAACATTGATAACAACCACTCAACCAAAAAGCACAAGAACTTTACTAAAAAATTTCCTACAAATTAAATTTAAAAAATGAAAAGATCTAAAAGTGATATGTGTCTTTTACATGAAAATGTTGAAATAAATCTAATTTTAATTACTTAATTCAGAAATTAAATAAAAATTTACTTCGCTGTTTACTGCAATATTTTAAAACCTAGATAAAATTTCATTCAGAAATTTTAAATTAAATCACTACTATTAAAATACTTAGATAAGAAAAACTTATAATACTGTAAAAATAAACATGAAAAAATTGATCCTAAGAAATAACAAAATAATAATTGCAGAAAAAATTGCAAATGCAATTCTTTTCGATAATATAAAAAAAATTATTCGCTTATTATGCTAAAAACAATGAATATAGCAATTAAAGAAATCGAGTTAATTTTCGAAAAGGATACCTTATAAAAAACAAATGCTTAAAAACAAAAGCAAATTACATAGAGATCACCCACTAAATTAACAATTTTGCATGGCATAAAAACTTAAAATAAAGGCAAAAAAAAGTTATCCTAGACAAACTTAATTGAAAAACGTTGTTGATCAAATAATTGATAAATTAAAATAAACCGTTTACATAATGAAAAGTTATAAAAGCAAAGGAAGCAATAAAAACCTTTTGATTTAATTTATCTTATTAAATAAAGACTTTCTACCAAAAACAATGTTTAAAAATGTCTAGAAAAAAGATGAGTTTTAACTAAAATTATAAAAAGTAAAATTGTAACCAAAAATGAAAATGAAATAATGCATAAAAAAACAAGATAAAAAAAAGAAAAGGGTATATACATAAATTATATAAAAAGTCATTCAGTTGTAAAAGATGCGATATGCCCTTCGCGTAGGCACGACAAGTCAGGCTGTGAAATTTTTTTTTAACGTCTGAATAAGATTATGTAATCCAAGTACAAAATTAACAAAAAGAAATTTTAAAGATTGAAATATTCTTTATAAATATTTAAATGCAGAAATAAAAAACATAGTAAAAATAAGTCTAAGATGGATAATTCATGATTACGAGTCATCGGAATTTTCGTCTACTTTTTTTGCCGACGTTGCATTTTTATTTTTTAATATTAATTTAAATTACTTTAGCAAAAAATAAAAAGAAATTAAACCACAACAGCATCATGGAAATATAAATACCTAAGCCAAAAAAAGCGCTTATTTAAAGGCTACAGAAAATGATAATAGCAATGGATCGCGTTTGAATGTATAAATATGTCAGATCTAAAGATAGAATGAAAATAAATAAAATAAAATTTAACTTACAGAAAAAAAGATTGAATGATAAAAAAGAAAAAATGAGTAAACAAAATCGAAAGCTAGAAACTTCATTCTTCACAATAATAGACAAATATGAAAGAAATACGTAAAGAAGAATTATCAAAATGAGTTAAAAGCGAAAAAACTTTGACCTCAATGCTATACTAAATTTATTAGTTTTACTAAATTGCTCTGTGAATTTATGTTGTATACGAACTCTATTTTATGTAAAATCCACTTGTGAAAAATTATTGCAAAGACCAGCAATTTATTCAAAGCAATATTATAAAATCATTTTTCGTCCATCCGCAACTGAGTTCAATATTATTGTCCGGGTACCATTAGCAATGCCAATATAAAATTCATCGACTGTCAGCGAGAACGTACCATAAGTGGTAAATTCAACAAGAGAGGGACACAATAAAGTTGCTGCAAAAGCGTTCTATATGCGCGAGGCCGGCTTTTAAATACAGAAAATATTGTTATGTTAAAATTTTTGTTTTATATCCAATTAATAAATACAATTATATGCTTAGTTAGAGATGTTAACCCAAATTAATAATAAAGAGATAAATTCAACTATTGAGCTATTTTTATAAATTAGTAAACCATCCCAAATATTTTATGGATTTTCAACATTTGAAAAATTTCATAAAAAGATTACTATTTAAAATTCAAAAAAACACCAAAATCATCAGTTTAAACATAGATCAATAATTATAAGGGGTATTCGACAAGGAATTAAATCAGTTTTTGTTTTATTTAATGCAAAATCTAAAATTAATTTATAGTTTTAAGAACTCAGAATTTAGCAATAAATTATAGACTTAGACGAAGGAAATTTAAATGCGCCATGTCTGAAGAAAAAGAACTTGACTCAGAAAACACTACCCGCGAGAGCAATTAGCACAAGAAAGTTACGAGATTATTTATTATGAAAAGAAAATAATTAAATTTGTTTTTGCAACTTTACCAGTTAATATATATAAATGAAAAACTTTAACTATTCACAAAAAATGAAGATCAAACTGCACCGAATTTCACTTTTAGTTTTTGTACATTCTTGCAGCAGTAGCACATTATAATAAACGACACCATATTCATATTAACGTATTTTCGTTGAATATAAAGTCGGGAAAAAATGAATATACAATAAACAACTAATAAAAGTTTTATTTACAAAATATAAAAACAATTGAATTAGCATGCATATAACTAAAAGCTAAATATAAATAATTTAAAAAGCTTTAAAATTCGGTAAAGGCTTACATGGGATGGTATTTTACTATTAAAATTTTATAAAACGATTGATTTCTACATACCTATAAATAAACAGAAACAGTCAAAAATTAACGATTATTTTTCATCTAAATCTAAATTTACCAAGATTAATGTATGATAATAACTGGAATCAAGCCGACAACAACGCACGGCGCCGTTCCGGAGAAAACACCGAACACGAGCATAATATAAGTAATTTAATGTTTTTCTAAATTAAAAATAGCTGAAATAATCATATGGAAGGCAATTATACAAACTAATTTTGTATATTCATTTAAATAAAATAAAACACGAAAGGAAAAAAAATATTAAACTCTTTTTTTATTCACTCAAATCATGTAAAAACACTTAAATACAAATGTAAATGTTATTAAATGCAATAAATAAAAAAAATCAAAGGAAATTTCCTTAATTTTTTCATTTAATGATAAAATAAAAATATAAAAAGGAATAAAAGCGAAATTTCAAAATAGTAAAATTCCTAAAACAAATAAATAGTAAATGAAATGGCTTATATAGAGTTCGAAGCTGAATAGAGTTTTTTACACCGCAGATATGTTTGATTATATTCTGTTATAAAAACTAGTTAAGTAAATAAATTATAGGATTAATTTATGAACGAAAATTAGCTGTGCTAAAAAGCCATAAACATTAACAAAGATTGAATGTGATCCTAAAGTAAACAAATAAAATAGCAAATATTTACATCAATAAAAAAATAATCCAACGAGAACACCTCTGGCAGATTAGCCGCAGGCAGAGTACATTGGACAAGAAAGGAAAAGAAACAAATAAGTGATTTTTAGACATATGTAATAATCCTTAAAATTTTTTATGCCAAGTAAACATAATGTTGAAATATTGTAAAAAAGTAGATCAATGGAAAAATAATGATAAGAATAATGCAATACATATATTATGAGAAATATGTCGTATGATCCAAGCAACATATAAATAAGTAATCTAAGTATTTTACCAAAAAATAATTTCAAATCACATAATGATTAATATAATGGATGATAAGTACCCAATAATAATATAATTCAATTAAAAAAATATTGATAACGATAACCAATTTTTTAAAATATAACGTGCATTAGGCATGGAAAAATCATAAAGAGCTAATTTTTTTCTTAAAAATTCAGAGAATTATCAAAATGTAAATAAAGTCAATTGTTTCATTGTATGCAGCATTTTATGCAATTAAATTTTTTAAACTTGTGCAATTAATTACAAGGTCCTTTTAATTGTTACAACATAATTGTTTTGTTAAGTATAACGATTAATATATCGTAAAAATAAAAAAACAAATTAAATACTTAAATCTAGTTATTAATAAACAATTATTTTATTGATCGAATTGTAAAAAAACAAAATTATTCAAAAATAACTTTGCAATATGATTACCCAAACAAATAACAAGAAGTTTAAAAAAACTTCAATCACCAATTCGTTCCCCTTCAACAAGTAGGTCTACGCCTCCCGGGTGCATTTGTTTAAGAAAAAGAAAATAATATATTAAACACAAAAAATCATAATTCTGCATTAATAACACTTAAAGGAATTTAAGACATAAATATTTATTAAACCAGGATGAATTTATCGTTCTTTTACAACCAAATAATATCTCAAAAACAAAATCATATCTAGTAATTTGTCAATCGTGAAATGTTTTATCAGTATTTACAATTGACGAAGCTATTTGATGTTTTTAAATTGAGAATTTGTGGTCAGATAATTATTTATGATACAAATTAAAGCAAATAAATAAATTATTTTCAAGAAAATGAGCCTGTAATTAAAGCAAAATTAAGGAGTTATTCACCAAAAAATCAAAATTAGTTGCGACTACCTAATATAGAATAATTAAATGTTTATAAATTTGAAAATTTTGACCCTCTTAAACTTAACCAAACCTTAACAATATCATGGTATTATTGCAATAAGTTTATATGTTGAACCCAATAAAGTTATAAAGTTGCCAAGACTTTCACACGCCAATAGGTCCATTAGATCATCTATTGATGGGCGGGATCACTAAGACTAACCAAAAAAAAATTGATGCCAAATGATTTGCATTACATATAATATACTTAAAACTTATAAAAACCAAACTATAAGGAAAGCTGAGTTTTTACAAAAGGTAATATTTTAAAGCAAATTAAATTCAGTCGAATAAAATGTTTATCATGTGCGACGACGGTGGTTTTCTCTAAAAGGATTTATAAAGTTAAACACACGCAATAAATTAAAATAATAAATTTCTTGTCCATATAAATTTATAAAATAAAATTCCTTTTTTTTCCCATTGCGCAACCTCAAAAATGTCATTATCTTTGAATATCTATCACAATAAATTTATGACATAAATAAAAAATACGTTTACAAATATTAAACAAAATTAAATAACAAACTAACTTGAAAAATAAATAAATAAATTGAATACTCACGAGATGAAAAATATATTCTTAAACTTGGCCTAATAGAAATTTAAAACATCCAAACATTTTAATAAATAATATAAATAGACAAAGCTTATTAAAATTTATTAACGATGCGCTTGACACAATATAGGCCAAAGGTTGATACTGAGGTAAGCAAAAATATAGGCTTTGGCACCGAATTAAATATTTCTTATCAAATCGAAGTTTGGCAATTTTTTACTAATAGTAATTAAGAAAAAAATGTCACAAAAGATGGCACGAAATTAACATATCTATTCTCATGACAAGAAAATATAAAAAGTTTATTAATACAGAAAATGGAATAAATTTATTATCTAAAATGAAATTCATTTAATACTAATGAAAATTTGTACAGGGTGACACAAAAGTTCGTGGACACTTAATTTTCCCATAACTTTTTTAAAAATAGAGATATCAAGTATAGCAAAGATATTAAAACCCCGGAAAGAATAGAGGGTCGAAGTTTTCCGGACGCTTTTTACTTTTGTTAATAAGGCAATTATGAAATCTACATTATTGGGCATGAATGAGAATAAAACAAGCTACAAAAGGTATAAAAAACATTGGAAAATTCCAATGTAAAAAAAAATTATAGAAAGTGTCCACGAACTTTTGTGTCATTTGGCACAGCGTTTGTGTCAACACAGAAAATTTAGGAGAAAATTTTAAGTGAATTTTGTTAAGTAAACTTGCCTCAAAATTGCAAAAATTTTCCTCTAAATTGATTTTTGGTAAATCTGAGGGGCAGGCGGTGTCGATAGGCGCCGCCGAGAATTTTTTTTTAATTTAGCTGATTTTGATAAGAAAATTTATCTAAAATGACTAAAAAATGCTCCTAGAATTCCTTTTTTTTAATTTAAAGTCCTTTAATGAAATAAATTTGTAAAGACGACTAAAAAATATTATATAATGTAGGATTGTAATAAAAAAAATTAATCAAAATTTAAAAGGATTAAGAGAAAAGATTCATATGAATAATAAAGGAAGATTTTTATTAAAAAGCAAAATAAAATGAATAAAAAGTAAAAACAAAAATGAAAAAAGAAGAATAGCAAGATAATTAACACGATTTAGATAATCTGAATTGAACCTAAATAATCAAAGATTATGGAAGCAATAAAATTATTGAGCTTTTTTAATGAAGATCAATTGTATCACACACAATACAACTGAAAGTAACTAAACAAGATAATGAATAACAAAGAAAATACTTTTTTCGAAATTCTTTTTTTTACAATTCTATTCAAAGAAAATCATAAACATTATCTTCGAAAAAATTACATCAATAAACATATAAATAAAATTTAATTCAAAGAAAGAGAAAATATTTAATTTGGATTAAAGAGAGAATGCTTTATATTTTATTCCCTACGGAAAAACACGAGAAATCTAATTTTGTTTAATTGTTGCTGTTTTTAAAAATAGAAAAAATATAAAAGTACTATTGCAAAATTTGAAAGAATGATCATCTTCTTGAAAATAATCAACAATTTTGCATATATTAAAAAAATTAATCATCGCCCAGATTCTTGTTAAATATTTAGTATATTAATGCCTTGAGAGTGTACAAAAAAATTCAACAATATAATATTATGCAAATAACTACATTAATATAAAACACATTGGTATTTATTGAAATAAAAAATTAAATAATAACAAAATTTTATTATTTAAAAATAAAAACAAGGCAACTAAATTACATTGATGATTTCAATTTTATTTTGGTTCAATACAACGATAAAAAAAATTATAAATTTTAAAATAACAAAAGATGACCAATTTTAATCTTTTAGAATTTTATTTTGTCATTAGTATGATTTCCACAATGATTTATATATCTTTTCATACAACTTACTTCCGATTGATGATTGTTTAATTTTTCTTGAACCAACAATAAAAAAGAGATAAATAAACATATAATAATTAAATTACATATTTAAAACCCGGGGAATCGCCTTTTAAAAGCAATATCAGCAAGACGAGTGAGAATTCAAATGTAACTATTAATTAAAAACACAGTATTTTTAATTTATACTTTTGATAACTGTGAAAAAAAGAAAAATTATAATGCTAACAATTACATAAAACATTAGAACAACGCGAGTTACAAGTGGCCTCGATTTTATAATTAAACAATAAATTCATAAACTGAAAGTTGACCTTTTGATGTTTTATGCAAGTAATTACAACTTTTCTTGAATTAAAGCAATAACTAATAAAGTGATTAACAAAATAAACGACTTAAGCAAAACTTTGGACACTACATAAACACTTATATTAAAAAATAAATTTTAACATGTTGAAATAAAAAGAATATTTGAAGTACAATTATTAGGTATTCCATTGTCCGCCTTAATTGATGAAGGACAAAAATTCATCCAATAATAATTAATAGAAAAAATATTTTAATTGAGCTTTATCATTAATTTAATTTCGTGCAGTGTGTCAATGCACGCAATGAGTTGCTGTTGAATTGGATAATCAATTTTATATAAAAAAGCATATTAGAAAATTAAATTAAAAAATAATAAATACCTTTAGCAATAAAAAATAAAAAATTTACCATAAATACTCTAACAGTTTGTATTTGTAAAAATAGTGGAAATTACTAAATCATCCAAAGAAAGTTGAGACCATTTTGGACAGTGTGGTGCGAAAAAAAGCGAGAAAGTTAAATCCAATATATAAATCTTGTGAAAATATCCAAATTAAAGCATAAACAGTATGAATTACATTGAAATTTGCTGGAGCATGTGAGTTAATGCCTCCTTTAAAAATTATTTTAAGAAAAAATGAAAAAAAGCATTTATTTTAAAATGAAAAATCTTCAAATCAAACAAACAAAGCATTCTTCTCTGCATCCATTTAATACATAAAAAATAAAATAATGTCTAATGGCGTGTTCACTGAGAAGGAATTGTATTAAATGTAATATTAAAAATGGTAATTTGCGGCATTATTATACTGGTACTAAAGATGTCGAATCCAAGGTCAATTACAAGAAATTTTTTTTTTAAAAAGCTAATAAAATTAAAAAAAAAATCAAATCAATTTAATTTAAATCAATACTATGAACTCATAAATTGACATTTGTAATTTAATTTAAGAAAAATTAATTAATTTATATAAAATGGATCTTTTAAATATAAAATTCAATTATTCTTTATATAACAAAAACAGAAGAAGCAACATAACTTCATGTGATTGCATAGATTAATCAATTATAATCTAAGTAAATATGAGACCGAGGAGCTTTACCAAAAGCTAGTTTTTTAAATTTAATACTGGAATTTAGTAAAAATCTAAAAAAATAGTTTAAATGACCAACCAAATAATGTTAGTATAATTAACTTTTTAAATAAATAGTGATAAAACTTTTCTAATTATTTCACTTTTGCTGAAAGTTAAATTATTGTCTTTATCACCATGATCTGTTTCATCATCAATCATGATACCATCACTGCGCTTCAATTAATTACAAAATGACACAAACAAAATACTGGTATTTAAAAAGGTCGCAGACAATAAGTATGCGATCAAAAAAAAACAGGATGAATTTGCTGATGGGCCGTACATCGGGCGTTTGCGCCAGCACAACCACAACCACGGGAACCTGAATAGGAGAAAATTAAAATTTAAAAAAAAATTTAATAAAGCAACTAAAAAAATAAGAAGCAATGACACTGCAAGAATTCATAAACTTAATGGAACGAGACTTATTGTACATGAAAATAAGAAAGGAAACTATATATTAATTGTTTAAATTCAAAAATAAACAGTATAAATGATAAATTGGCGTTGCACAAAATTCTTTTGGCGTAATATAAGTACCAATCCAAAAATAAATGCAAAAATTGCACATTTCACAGAAATGTAAATAATAAATTAAAAACAAAGAAAATAACATTCAAGATCAGTAATTAATTTAAAAATATAAATAATTATGAACTTGAATAAAAAATTAATTTGTTAATCGAAAAATTAATAAAAAAGTTGAGATGAAGGAAAAGAGAGCAAATAGAGAAATATTGAGAGGCACCAAGTCTTCAGATTAAAAAAAAATTAACACAATTATAAATTATTTTATCTGAAAATAAAAACAAACTTATCACAAATTTTTTTATATTACGGCCTATAACCTTTTTTATAGATTCAATGAATAAATAAAAAAGGTAGCAAAAAATATAGATACATAACTATTAAAATGTATTAAACCAAAAATTGCCATTTATGTACAGTAAAATTATAATTAATAACCAAAACAAATTTGAGGACACAAACCGCTACCACTTAAGCAGAAAATGATGGCATGGGAGCCAATGCAGAAACTTTGCCCATTATTAAAAAAGCACATATAAACTAGAGTATTGGATCAAGTTAAAAAAGATAGTACATGACTTGGTTAGAAATAGAAAAATATGAAAATATTACAATAAATATATACAAAAAAGCATTTTTCCAAAAAAAAGCAGAAATTTTAAAAAAGTAAAAATTGCAATAAATTTCCAACTTCCGCTAAATTTCGTTGACACATTGATCGCAATAAAAAGGATTAAGGTAATTCGTTGATGCCGTTTATTGGGTGCAATTTGGGGAGCGCAAAATAAAAAGTAAATGCATCCATCCTAGTCTGATTTCAAAAATAGTCCGATAAAAATATTTTTTTACAAAGTAAAAGATTACTTCGCAATCGATGGAAAGCCTACAAATAAACAATTGATTTATCATCAATTCATACAAAGTGAATAATATTTAATACAAATTATTTGGCCGATTTTTGAAAAAAAGTAATATTTACAATAAATCTCGAATTGTATTGACAAACAAAATTAAAAAAGATAATGAATTCTAACCAAAGTAATCAAACATTTAAAAAAGGAAGAGACACGACTCACAAATTAATTGCTATAGTTGTTCTATTCGTATGACAAAATAACGCAAAATTTACAAAGTTTATGAAGCTAAAGATACTAAAAATAAATATTTTTGAAGCTTAAGATACTAAAAATAAATAATGCAAAAACTTTTTCCTATTTACCTTTTTCCCGCAATTAAAAAAAATAGCCTTTTGATATGATTTGCATTGAGATATGTATTAATTCAAAAATGAAAATAAATGTATGGAAAATGATGAATGATTTAAAAAGCATTAATAGCAATAAATAACTAATTTAAATTGTGAATTCTATTATATCGATACCAAACAAATGCTAATTACAAAATTAAGAAAAAAAATAAATCACTTAAATCTAAACCCTTGAAAAAAGTCTAAAATAGAATTAAATTACATACCAAACTTTGTCACATTCCTTTGCTGGCTTCAAAGCAACAATATAAATTCTATTTAAGTATTTTTTTCTGAAAATACTTGTTTAGATTCGTTAAACGAAAAGGTGTTTGAAATTGGTTAGAAGCGATTGCATGAAAACAAGAAAAAAAAAACAAAAAAACTATAGAAGGAGATACAAAACTGCAACAAATAATGTATAAGCTAATTTCCAAAAAAAGAACATAAAATAAAACCAAGATCTCATAATGTGGATGAATTCAAGCTATCGAAAAGGCTCGTAAAGCCTGGGTAAATATGAAAGATTAAAATAATTACAAAATAAGAGATTGCCTCGGAATCGATGCATTTTCAATCATGTGACACTGCGCCAATAACAACAAAAAACCCAAATGTTTTTGAATTATAGCTATTTACTAAAGGCTGGAGATGTTTATTTAGATTCACCAGAGCTACTTTGGGACAAGAGTATTAACTTTATGTATATGGCCATTAAAAATGGATTGTTATTCTGTATGAATTAACAATAAATAAAATATCAATAAAATAAGATTTTTATTTTAAAAATTGAGCCGGAAAAAAACTAATTATTATGTACAATTAAAGTGTAATTAACAAAAAAATAAAGAAACAGAAGTTTGATTTTAAATGAAATTCCATCTCATCAACCTATTTTATTAATGTTAAAATAAAATAACTTGATTATGAATACTTTACAAATACCCAAATACATCTTTCGCGAAAAGCCATGCACAATTGTATATTAAAATTTTTTTGTATATTTTATAAATTACCAAAAAACTAAATTTTAAGAATTAGAAATTTCAAGTCCACTGAAATAAAATCATACAAAATAGGAATTTTAAGCAAATTAAAACTTGATCAAGTACTAAAGAAATTAACTACTCTTTAAAATTCTTAAAAGGCTTTGTAGGTGAATGCCAGGACCTTACAAAAAATTTTAATAATCAAATACAGATAAAAACCAGGAAAAATAATTCACTCGAGACTGGAATTTTATAGATCAGTGCCTTTTGTTGTCTAAAATTATATCAAATTAAGAATCAGTTAATTTTCAAAAAAATCTACTCGTAAAAAATAAATCTTTCGATTAAATTTGGCCTACAAAGGCTAATCGTCATTTAAATACACTGAGCATTTACAATTTTTACATCATATTCAGTGCAAAAAAAGAAATAATTAAAACACAAAAATTTATATTTACTTTTGTTAAGGGCGACTGTGTTTAGAAATTTGTCTGTAACTAATTTTAATTTTTATACTAAAAATGATGTATCGACCTTAGTTTATACTCAAGATGTTGTTTAATTTAATGAAAATTTATAAAGAAATAAATTTTAAATATTTGAGAAATTTCTTTCTATTTATCCCTCGTTTATCTGTTCATTTACAAACTCAATAAACGCAAAAATAATAAAAAATAAGGCATTAAATTTAAAAATGAAAGAAAATTAATAAAAAACATTTAAACGTATGCGTCTGCGAGCGTATCATTTATACGTTTCATTTCAAAGTAGAAATATGTATATATACATCACAATTTAGAACATAAATAAAAAATACATTTACAAATAGAAAAGAAATTAAAAACACAAACTTGCTTGGACAGCCGTGATAATTTACATAAAATTAATAAAAACAATAAAAATTTTCTACATTTAGTGCAGAAAAAATTATGTAAATGTAAATAATAAAGCAAAAATATTTATTTGTTCTTTTTTATTTTTGTTATTAGATACATGAATGCAAGACAAATCTGCTCTAGCAGTATGACGTACATATAGGACTTAAATTTCTTTCTTTCCAAATCTTCAAGTAAAAAAATCTGGAAAGATAGCAAATGGCTGTATCATCTCAATTAAGTCAATTCTGTATTATTATAATAAAAATGTGCTTTACATTGTTAAACAACTTATATTACGAATTTTAAAGTATCAAACAATTTAACTAATTCAAGTATCAATACCTGCAAAAAAATTTAATGAAAAGTAAATTTTAAAAGCATTAAATAATGGTAAAGCCAATAACGAAAATATGTATTGCCAATCTAAAAGGCCACTTTTTAAATAAAATTATTCTATGAATAATTGACAAATTTATCCAAATTGAACTATTTGAATAAAATCAATAATTAGAATGACATATGAACAGCATCACAAACACTTGGGGAGAAAGTGCCCAAATGGGGAACATTGCAATGCACGCAAGGCGGTCATGAATGCCAGCGGAAACCGAAGAGTCATCGTGCGAGTGAATACGAGGCCGTGAAACCAAAATCAATCTACTATCTTATTAAGGCAATTTATACAAAGAATTCAAGGAAAAAGAAATTTAAAAATAGGTTCTGCAACTTATGCATATTTTAATAAAGCAAATTGTAAGAAAAATAAAAACCCAATCCGAGTAATGATTATAACTCAAAGATAATTTTATAAGGAATCAAACATATAAATGGATACATATAAAACAATTAATACAATTTTTTATAATTTTTATAAATGCAGTGATTTCATTAAAATGAAAATTAACAAATAGAACAGGAAGAAACAACAAAAGTATCAAAAACGATTACTATTCATTTTCATCTCGTTATTAAAAACTAATTACATAATTAATTAATGCAAAAAACCATTTTATAATTAATGTTCGTCAAAAAATATAATTTGCAATTATCCTTTCTAACGTTGCTTTTAGGAAAAACAAACAATAAAAATTAAAAATATGATCGGCTATGTCAAAGTATAAACAGGACCATAGAATTTGTTAATTACCTTCAAATAGGGCATTTTGGCAGCGCTGCTACAGATTATTTTCGCCATTAAATTAAAAATACATTAATATAAATTCATTTATTTTATTTGGTTCATTAAAGTTACAAAAAGAAAAGACTCTTTGATGATCAATGTAATATCAAAACTCATTTATCCCTGAAAATTCTGTAAATCTTTGTAGATATTTTTTACTTCAATTTATTGATTTACCCAAATTCCAATTTGTGTGTCGCGTCCAACATTGGCCACCTGCGAGTGTCCGCCACTCAACAATTTGGATGGCGGAGGAGAGCGGGGGCCAAAATGTTTTAGTCGCTCATTTGCGGATTTAGGAGATGAGCCGGGGGATGGAGGGGGCAAACATTTGTCAGAAATTGTTCATCCATTATTTTAAATACATCACTTTTAAATTTTGTCCATTCATTTATTTGTGTGTGTGTGTGTACATTTATAATCTGTTAATTTTTTATTACAATTTGTTTTGTTTTTTTCCGAAGGATTCCGTTGGAACGGAAGAACAACAAAAGAGAGGTGCCTGGGAAGAAGCCAACAAAAAAATTATATAAAAAGGCTATACGATGTTAAAATTGCAAATTTTTAAAATGTTTAAATATTACAAAACTCTGAAGGCAAAGCAACGACGAAATGAGTGACGACAAAATTTTTGAGTAAAACATAAAGCAAATGCATTCCGAATTATTACTGTTTAAAACAAATTTTTTCAACGGTATTAAACTTGGTGAAGAGAATCCGTTGAAATTGAAGACGAATGTGAAAAAACAGCTTTTTGTAAAAATTAGATGTATGCCGTCAAATCAACCAAATAAAAAGAGATGGCCGAGAAGAGACGCCAAAAAGCTAACCAATATAAATTTTAATTTTAAAATGTTTAAAAAGTACATAAAAAACTATTGAGGCAAAGATGCAACTTTCGAGTATATAATGCCATGCATTTAATGCTAAAATAATATGTCGAATGTGAAAAGCAGTAAATTGCTAAATAGCGGCAACAACGACGTGGAAAAATGAAATTTCAGTGCCTTCAGCATTTTATGAAGTGAAACTGAAAACGATTAAAAAAAAAATTCATAGAAAAAATATTATATAAAAAGCAATTAAAATAAATGTTGTACAAAAGGCACGCACATAAATGGCACAACAAATAGAATGTTGCAGCACTCCATAAATTTCTTTATTAAAAAATAATATTCACTTTCATTTTCAATAAACAAAGTAAGAAAAAAAAAAGGAAAGATTCTAATAATTTTATTTAAATTATGTATTTTAAACCTATACTAAGAGACCAAAAGTAAAATAAATGTAAGAAAATGCAACATTTAAAGTCAAATAAATATGAAAATGAATAAAAATTAATAACCTAACTCTGTTTGTGAATAAATAAATATTGGAATGGTAACGCTAAGCTCAATAACACCTCGACGAAATAAAAGTTGCAAATAAGAATAAGGATAAAAGATGAAAAATCAATAAAATGTCTATTTCTAATTAACATATGCGTTCGAATTGTTAAGAATGGGAAGCTCCTCATCTGTTCGGCGCGCTTGGCCATATTATCGATTTGATTTTTACAAAATTTATCAAAAGAGAGCAATATATTTTTAAGGTTCATAAAATATGAGGGTTGTATTTTGTTATACAAAGTCAATATTATTGTTTTATAAAAAAAATAACCTTTTTCGTTCATATACATCGAGATATAAAACCAAAAATAAAACATTTTAAAAACAGATCAAATCTGGAATCGCTTGAAAAGTATAGACATTAATCACGAGATAATTTATAAGACATTTTGCCAGTGAAACTCATAAAGTAAAATATAAGTATATACTGTAGTTAAATAATCAATAAATTTATACAGTGTTCTACCCTGATATTGTTTCGTTTATTAAAGTCAAATAAAACTCGAAGACAATTATAGTAGTTTAAAATTACAGTGTTATGCTGAAGCAAGCTTGTATCCTTATGAAAAATATATTCTTTTAAAATAATTTAACCCAATTAAAAAGAATATAATAGTGAGTTTTATAAAGACTGAAACAGCTAGTTAAGAAAAAATATAGTATTTTAAAGTTTCCAAATTTATTTAAAAAAGTTGCACTATAATGGCTTATCGGCAAGCTTGCATTTTGTTCAGAAGCCAGCGATTTTTTGGGGAATAATAAATTAAAGCATTAATTTATTAAAAACTCACTTTGTGAACCATTAAAATAAAAAAACAAATAATTATTTGTAAACTATTTAAATGAATTTTCAATATAAAGATTATTAAATTGAAACTATTTTAACCCAATTTCATTGAAAAGAGAACATAAACCAAACGAATTTAATAAAATATTAATGATTTTATCTTCTATTAGAAATGATTAGCTATATGTCAGGTAAATGGAAATCCAAAAGTCATTCCGATTGAAAATCTGTCCAAATAAAAAATTTTATAATGCATATAAAACAAAATTTTTAATTTATAAAATATATAATTGTGGCAATTTTTGTAAAAAAATCATCTACCAAAAAATTGTCAAATTTAAGTTTGTTCGACTCAATTTTAATAATAAATAAATGAAGAACTACAGAAAAAACAATCCTTCTAAACATATTTAAATAATTTACGTTTAAGTGTTTTAAGGCCTTGCCTATTTTTAAAAATGAAAGGACTAAAAATAATTATTTTTCTTTTAAAGATATTAATAAAAAGCTCATGTCTCAATAATAATAAATATTAACACTGATAACAAACACTCAACCAAAAAAAAAAAATACAGGAACTTTTCTAAAAAATTTCCTATAAATTAATTTAAAAAAAATAGGTTTAAAGGTGATATATTTCTTTACATGAAAATATTGAAATAAATAAAATTTGAATTACTTCATTCAGTAATTTTTATTCGCCAAAATACGATAAAAAATAAACCTTTTCAAATATAGCCAATCATAATTATAAATAATCTGGCAGCAATATGAAGAACGGTATCTTGATAAGAAAACAACCATTAAATAACTCTTTTTTAAATGAAAAAACAAATTGTGTGAGAATCTTGATTTTTACCATAATATTTACAATAGGGCCATGTTAAGTTCATATTTCTTTAAAAGGTGGTAAAAGAATTATGAGATAATACTGCTTCATTATATAAAAACCTGACCAATATTTTCAAAAAGCATCTTTCATTTGTAAAAAATATTTACGTCATCACAGTTCCCGAGCATGTTATCATCGAAGACTACACAAATTACTAAAAAGCATTTTATGACCTAAAAAATAAAACAATCATTAAAAAAAGAAAGGGTTTCCCACCCCACCTTCACGAAAAAATATATAAAATGCCCCTTCCCACTCACTCTCACCTCCTCGTCCCACCAATTCACACGAACATTCTAAAAAATTGAATACTATTAATAAACATAAAATCATGGCATGACACGTAAAACAGCATTTTTAAAACTTAAAAATCAAAGATTAGTATCCAATATTTTTTATTGGCAACTTAATTATGAGGCAACTACAGTATGGCATTTTTGGTTCGAAACGAGTCATGAAGATAAATATGCCAACAAGCAAGTCATTGCAATGATTTTTAAAAGAAAGGTCTGTCCCTATGGCAGATTAAATAAATTAAAATGTACATCAAAGTTCACAGTGAATTATCACAAAATAAAAAGATCTTGATAAAAAATGCAAACCATATCACAATCAAATTAAATTTTAAAATAAAACTAAATAAATCTTTTTTTTAAATGAATAAAAAATTGAATCTAACGAGGGGACCATACCGAACTTGACCAATTAAATTCTCGAGAGACGAGAAATATTTCTAAAATTTTTAAAAAATCATAAAAAATTTCAGAATTGAGGTAGACACGACAAATCTTAT
>JAKKIK010000243.1:0-38584 GCA_024500135.1 Heterodera carotae
CTTGAACAAAATGACAGAAAACAACTACTCCAACGCCAATTCAACTGACCAAAAAAAGGGGCGGAGCTCTTACTCATTTAATATACTTAGGGATTTTTAACTAACGACCTTAATGATGGTTTTTTAAATAACGAATTTTTGTCACAATGATGGATATTTAACTAACGCCCTTAATGATGGTTTTTTAAATAACGAATTTTTGTCACAATGATGGATATTTAACTAACGCCCTTAATGATGGTTTTTTAAATAACGACTTTTTGTCATAATGATGGTTTTTTAAGTAATGACGTAGCACTGTTTTTTAGTTGGAATCATCAGTGTCCGGTAAATAAAAAAGATGAGAAAAAAGAATATTGTTCATTTTGAAATTTGGTAAATAATGAAAAAATACCAAAGTTTGCCTTAACATGGAATTCCGAAAAGACCGAACGCTCCGAAAAGATTAAAGGCCACACCTTGCGTGTGGAATTGATTTAATTTACACATATTGTACTACTGGAATAAGCACTCTAAATGACGCTATTCATTGTTTTTTATTACCTTTCTAAGAAGGCGTGTCACCGTTCCAATCTCATAATATTTAAAAAACTATACAAAAACAAATAAATTGAATAAGAGAAATATCATTGAAAACGACCATGGAGAAGCTTTTCGATAAAACCCATCCATTTAGAGGCGCAAATGGTATATATGTCCGCTTCATTTTTTTAATTGAAAATGCTGATATGTAAAATAATTTAAATTAAGAATTATATGAAGTATTCCGATACAATATATAATTGTGTATATATAATCCAGCCATGAACCAATCATATTTATTAACCTTACTAAGATTAAATATTAAAACTTTGCAACCAAATAGCAACGTAAAATTTTAATAAAAGTAGATATGATAAATGAATTTCTTATTATTTTCCAATTTCTATTAATTATACATTTGCAAACCCTTTTATGCGACGCTGACAAAGGAGGGTGGCCAGGTGTCCGTGGGACTTCGGAACGAAACTTGGTGGGTGGATTGAGCACCCCTGGGTTCTTAAGAAAAGTGTTTCTATTTTTTTTGGAATGAGCTCGTTTGTCGAGATATGTCAATCCATTTTTAACCATGTGTGTCAACCCCAAAATATTCTTATTCTCCTCCAAAATTTTTCAAAATCCACCGGATGGGATTGAGTTAAAATTAATCAAATTCCCAAACATGGAACTGGAATTTGCCAGCCACTGGATGTCTACGCTGCTTTTCGGTATATAATATAATGGGCTCTTTCAAAAATAATTTTTGGTTTTAGAATTTGGAAGGAATTCACCAGAAAAATTATCCAGTTTGTTTTGGTTTATGATATAAATATAATCTCCACGAACGCGACAACATTGTCAAATTACAGTCATTGATACACAATCAATTCCAAACAAAACGATTCAACAATTGGTTGAATTTTGCCTGGAGGGAAGGCAGGATATTATGGTGATGAGCCGTTGCCAAATTTTTGTCATCCGGTGAAATATTGTTTTGAAGTGCCAAAAATTACGCAAATTCAAATATTTATTAAACAACAACTCTATCTCACTCCTTCATATAGGATTAAAGTTTGATTTTATTTTTAAAATATGAATAAATTGCGAATATTAATGGTCAATTTGGTATCTTGTTTTTTACATAAAGTAATGAATTGAATGCTTTCATACATATATGGTGGTTGTGTATTATACTCGAACAGTTTTTTAAACTCAAGAATTTTGCCTTTTCTTTAATATATGCTATAAGTGATCGGGATACATAGCTCGGCAGCATTTTTTCTGCCCTATTTTTAATTTCAGTTATTTAGTAAAGTTTAATCAAACAATTGATGATAATTCCAAATAACACTTAAATTTAAGGTAGTTATTTTAAATTGTTTTTTAAACAATTTTTTTCAGATTAGTTATTTTTAGTTGGGGTTCACTTGATAGTCAGGTAGCAAGCGTTTGTGACGTGGCACGACATTTGGGTAGTGGACAATTCGGCAGCGACAATTCGGCAGTAAACGAATTAGCCTGAAACGAATAGGGTATTTACCATTTGTGCCTGGTAAAATCTATAGCTTTAGCTTGAAATAGCTCTAAAAGATTTCGTTCCATTTTTTCGACTAAAATCTGCAAGTTTAAAGCTAGTGTTACTACCAAAATTGGACCTCCTAAGTTTTCAAATCTTTCCCTAAGTATGGCTTTATTCACTGACCGTAAACTTGAATTTAAATAAGAGGATTTTAATGAACAATTTAATTTTTTTTATTCACTGTAGAATTATCGTTGCCAAATTGTCACTGCCGAACTGTCACTGCCCAATTGTCGAAAATCACTGCCGAATTGTCGCTGCCGAACTGTCCACTGCCCAATTGTCGTGGAGCCGTTTGTGAAAGAGCTGAAAAGGAGCGCAGGAGCAAATTTTATTTGTTCACGAACGATTTCGAAATGAATAATGCGTTTGATATTTATTCAATAAAAAAATTTATGTATTATTAAAAATAAAATTTTAGTAGATTTTCTTAAGAATAATTTCTATACTGCTAAAATTTTTAAACATTTATCAATGGCGATTTACAATATTTGATATTTTTCATAATTTCAATACATAAAACCACTTATGTTTCTATCAGATAAGCAATGTCTGAAATGATTGTTGCCTCAAACATATTTTAGATTTAATATTTTCCACAGATGTCCTCGGACCAACCAACAAAAAATCGCTCTGTAATTAAATTATTGTTTGATAACAAAAAATGATTTACCCATACACATCTTTGTACATACTTTTAAGATAAGGCTTATAAAAATAAATTGACATCTCGAGAGATGATATGACCCCAAAAAAATTGTTTCAACGAAAAACAGTGAACTCGAACAAAGTCCGTGCGAGAGGTAAAAATATGAAATGTCTTTAAATAAAATATAAATTTTAAAAAATCATCTATTTAATTATTTGGTTGGTGCTCAATGCGAAAAGACAATTTTTAATGCCAAAATAGCTGAAATAAATGGGTATAAAATCAAAGCAAGAAGAATTAAATTAAAATCAAATAGTCTCAATAACAAAATTATTGTCTTATTTATATTATGATAACATGTAAAGCTGTCTGGAGCAACAACATTTGAAAATAAGAAATTGCGCATGAATTCGTAGGTTCATTAATTTCATTCACCAAGAAGGCATACCATTTTAAAGACCATATTTTGACATAACAATTTCTTCATAGATACAAGAGCACAGAAAAGATAAAAAATTAGAACAAATTATAGAAAAAAATTTGATCTTAGTAAGATTACAAAAGTTAAATATTAAAAAAATTAATAAATCTAATTTTTTCAAAAACTTGGTAAGGAAGTTTTCTATTATAGGACTTTCATATGTACATAATGATAGGGTAATCAATCTGATATTGTTGAACAAGATGGATCAAGGGTGCTTTTGCTCGGAACGCCTATACTACAGCAAGATCAAAATTCAAAAAGCCGACCCTCGGTATAGATATTTATCTAAAAGTAAAAATACAAAAATCTTTTAAATAAAATATAAATTTTAATGAAATTGTAAATAAGTAATTATTATAGATACATAAAAAGATCATGATTGAATTGACGATACCGACAAGTTACGGCATAAAAAAATTACCGTTATCGTTACGGCCGCCCGGCCTTCACTTTCTTTTGCCATTGAGCGGCCGATTGGTTGGCGCAAAAAATATTGAACCAAAATATTGTATAAAAAGAACGAATTTAGTTCAAGAGGATATTAACAATTTTAAATATAAATTTAATGACACAGAATTTTGAAAATAGTTAAGGAAATACCGTATAAAATACATCGGACGCGAAATGAATAAAAAATTATTGAATCTTTTAATTAAAATAATAGAAAAAAATAAATATAAATTAATATCAACTAAATTTTAAAATGTCTGTTATAGAATCAAGAGATTAATTTCATTTGCCAAAAATAAATTCTTCTAAATTTAAAATGAAAATTTTTAATTTTAACAAATAAAATGCTTTAGATATGAATTTAAATTATAACATAAAAAATAAAGTTCAATGATGCCACCGGTGTAACATACTTGGATGTCACAAATACTATGCATGGAACGATATGTTCACATTAAATATTTCGTCTATATAATTGGTTCAGAATGTGTCATGTCAGATAACATTTCAGGTTCTGGAAAAAAAAAAAATTTAAATTAATGAATTTTCCGAGACATAAACATTAGATGTTAATGAAACAAATAAATTATTACAAAAAAAATATAAAATTAAACTAAAATTTTTTAATAAGGCCCAATTTATGAAAAAACAGAAATTCGGCAGAAAGGTATATCCATTTTAAAAAATTCACAAAAAAAATTTATTTAGTTACAAAACTAAGCAATGATTTTGCAATGATATTAGACTATGTCTGATTAATATTTAAAAAAATGTTACACGCAGATCGACAAAGATATAGATCGTAAAGACTGTCATAAATCAAAAAAAAATTCATACTTTGCTTAAACTAAAATAATATAACTCATCGATATATTTTTGTGCCAATATTATTAAGTAACAATTTTTCGCAAATTTGTATTTGTAATATCAGTATCATCTCTTAGAAAAAAAAATTAATTTACTCTGCAAAGTGTCAGATTCATGTAAATTAACAAAAGCAATGAAATATGGGAATTACATATACCCGAATTTATTTTATTAATTTGATTTAATACCAATATTAATTTCAAAATCAAATATCCAATCAAGGAAATCACGGATTAGATTTGTAAAAAAGGCATTAAAACAATTCAATGAATTTCAGACAACTTAACGAATGTCAATAAGGATTTTACAATTACCTTCTGGTTTTTTTGGTCTTGATTAAGTGCCACTATCGGAAAAAACGGCAGCAGGTGGCTCAAAATTTATTTAATTGGAAATCTGTTTCAGCAATTCTTTTATTACAGTACGGGTTTTAGGGATTTATTTTACATGAAATAAAAAAAATGTATTTTTGTATTTAGAATAGCACATTTCTACTTTAAATAATAAATGTAAGATAAATTTTAGATAAAAGAAATACTAAATAAATATTTCATTTGCTGGATTTTTTTATTTTATACAAGCTAAGAATTTTTTTTTCTTTAAAAAGGTATTTCTGATCTTTTAATTCCATTAATTTTCTAGTAAAAGTTGCTCCAAGAATAGAAATTCATTGAAATAAAAATATTTGATTCCTATGTTTCTCGCAAATACAAATAAAATAATATGCATATGAATCTATTTTTCACTTTCACGCGACAAAGCCTAATATAATAATTTTTTCGATTTTATTTGTAGAGTCATAAATTATAATCAATTTTGCCACTTTCTTAAATACGGCGCACCACTCCATTTTCCAGCGACACGAAGCCATGAGTTTTATGGAAAAATAACGAAAATAATACTCCAATTGACTTTTTATCAACATTTGGGCAAGAGACAGACAGATAAACTGATCTTCCACTTATACATGTGTTTATAAACAGTTGTCTTTATGCTAAACATTGCAGAGTTGCTGATTTAATTATTTTTTCTCATTTAAATTATTAGCCGCATTTAAACAGATTCTTAATATTTGTTTTTTAATACTCAATTGTATGTAGCACCTCCCTTGCATCCAAATTAAATAATCCCCTGACTTCACGTTCGAGATAATCATTACTAATTAATGTTCTCATTTCATTTTTCACAAGCTCTATTAAAAATAATTTATAAGGGATTGGTAAATTTATAAATAAATATTCTTTCTTGAAAATTGAAAGTTTAAAATTAATATTTTTCATGGTCATAGCGCAGTGTATTTCGATTGATTAATGTCTCGATGAATATTTGCATCTAACTCTTTATACGGCCTGATAAATTTATAAATGAATATTTATTCTGCAATAATCGTCGCTGTGCGCATAACTTTTTAATATTTTGCCTCTGATTTGTTCATTTAATAATCTTCTCATTATTTTATTATTTTTTTCTTTACGTCATTTGTTTCAGATTTCCAGCTAATTGATTCATCAGCCTTTTTTTACAAGAAATAATATAAAAATTTAATGTTTTATCAAGTTGTGAAGCTTGGATCTTTTTTCATTCATAAGCTTTTTATGATAATTGTTTTTGGGAATAGATTAATTCTTTCATAGTTGTGATAGTGTTTGATAACTTTATGTTGTCTTATGAATAAGATAGTATTATTTTAAATGGTTTTCTGACGATAAATTATTTTCAATCAAAAGCAAAAAAGTATAATACAAATGCTCCGGCAACATTGAGCTAAAAAACTTTTTGCAGACGCCGCGTAGATAAAGCAGAGCGCGAGCACAAAGCCGATTACTTGGCGCTGTCTTGAGCTGTTGCTAGCCTCGAGAAGTGGCTGCAGACGTATCTTGCGACTGTCCATGCTCTTCTGTAAAGTTATTATGAGAATATCTCTTCCATTTAGTATAATCAGAAGTTTTAGCATGATAATTATTACAATAAATTTAGTTTCTGCCATTCACAACCTTTTAGTTCTTTTAGTTTCATTTATCGTCATTACGTTATTTCAATTTTTAATTTGCAAATTTTTGTATTAATTAAAAAATTTATTGGCTCATTATTACAATAATTTATAAATTTAAAACATTTATTATCTAATTAAACTGGTTCATCAACATTTTTTCTCTCCTCAGCTTTTCATGTACCTGTACTTTGAAAATTTCTCAATACATTCGTTTCAATAATATTTATAAATTACATTTTCTACACCATTTTCCGCTTCATCATTATTTTTACAACGCTGGAAAGTTACTCATCCAGGTCGTTTGGAAAATTGTACTTACATTTCAGAGAATAAATGTTGTCCTCTTTTTCATTTATTACAGTTAAACTATACTTTTTAAATTTTTTTTCATTTTATAATAATATAATACACTTTTTCACCAAATACCTGACGCTGCCCAGTTCCATTTCGCTTAAATGCTTAGCATGATTTTAGATAAATTTAAGTTTTTAATTAGTTCGTTGGTTTTAATTTATTTTTTCTTCCATAATCTTTATTCGTTTTATGCATACTGCGTTTCGTTAATGGAACTCGTTCAATGAATGAAATACGATTTTATTGATTATTAAATACAAATTTATATCATTTTGTTTGCTTCGTGTAGCATTGATTTTAATTGAACGGAATAAATTCATTTTTATCACCTTACATCTCGGAATAATTGGCAAATCTTTTAATGTGAATGAACAGCTATTTATCTACAAAATTGTTAATGTGTTTATAAATTTAAAAAAATTAATTAAAAAATATAGAAAAATTAAAAAAAATTTTCATCGAGTGAATTGGAAATCACCTTGTCTTGGGCTCTTGCTGAAACGCGCGACATACGTCCTCCGCATTTAAATTAGTGTAATTTTTATTTAGCTTTTCGAAAGTAAATCTTTCGGTAAGCATTTATGTTGAAGTTATGGTATTTTATTAATCAATTTGAGTTTAACTAATCGTAAATGACTACTTTTTCTGGTGACATAGTCTATTTTATTTGTTCTCAAGTACTCTTTAATGTATTTATTTTTTGAATTTATAAAATGTTATGATAGAAAATGTTGCTGATGGTTACAGGAAATTAAGGCGCAAATACATTAAACCGTGGGCTAACCTCCTTACACATCTTCATGTTCAATATTTAAACTCTTAGGTTAATAATTCATTTTTTTAACTTATAAATTGCATGCCATTGCCGTGTCCCGTTTATTGGAGAATGTTGCATGCAATAGAAACCAATGTTGAAAAAGATAGTTGCTTTTTCTGTCGAATAAATCCTTATTTAAGGATCTGAAAAAATAGGTAATTCAACAGGGGGTTTTTGGCCAGTTTTTAATTTATAAACTATTTTAACGAATTTTCTTATTTTTGATTTTTTTAAATATTTTTGCATGACGCTGTAACAAAGATTTTACATTTTTTTTTAATTTGCATGTCATTTAGTACGATTTCATCAAATCCAAGACAATTGTTCTTTTTCCTTTAAGCCAACCATCTTAATCAAAAACGCCCGTTTTGAGTTCATGCATGTTCCAGGTCAATTCAAGATCAGAAAAATTATTCCATCAATCGCAAAAAGCAATTTCGGCTAAAGAGCGTTTGATTTTCTAGAGCGATAATTATTGTAAATTTTATATTCTTTATATTATTCTTTTTTGGTTCTTTAATATAGGCACTTCAAATAATTTAATTGAAAAAGGATTCTACTTAGGAATGTAATTGTTAAAATTTGAATTACAATGGCCTGCGTTCGTTATGATAATTACGTGAAAATATTGCTTTTATCTAGGCTTTTTTATTCATTTATTTTTTGGACATAGTTGAACTTGTAAAACAGTAGTTCAACTTCTTTATTATTTCTTTCCGAAGTCGGTCTCTGTCTTTGCCACTAATCAATTTTTAAAAATTATCAAATTTTTATTTTCTTGTTTTAATTATGCAGGTGTAGTCATCGCCGTATTTATGACCAATCAACTATCCAGATTAGCCAGAGGGTAGCCTGAAACCAGGATTAGTTAGTGCCTGGCTTTTCCCTCTGTTCAATATAAAGAACATAATTAGTGATGTATATATATTTATTTGCTTCTAAAATTTGTTGAATTTATAGGCGTAAAATCCGCTTTGTATTAAATTTTTTGATTATTGGATCTTAACAGTAAAAAGATCTGTAAATATATATATTTTTTAAAATAATTTGCTATATTAATTAAAATGAATCTATCTTAATATTGTCTTTATTTCGGCAAAATTGCTTTATAAGATTGTCTTTTCCAATAGCTTTATTTTCAAAAATTTATTTATGCGAAAAAATACGTAGTACCTGAATTTTCCGTATATTTTCGATCACGTTTACCATTATATTAAATCCTTTCTGTATAGTTTTTTTTGTCACCGATTTGAGCAAAACATACTTTTATCTTTTTTGAAATTAGTGTTATTATTGGTATGTGCATCAAGAAATCACCCTATTGAAATTACTATTTAACAAATCAGCATAGCCGAACCTAATTTTTAAGAGCTAGCTTAAGTGTTTTGTGAAGAGATTTATTATTCTGCATTATTTCAGTTCTTTGATCAAATTTGAACTCATTTCATTTTTTGCATTTCCATTTTTCACCAAATTCTAGCTTACTGTTTTATTTATCTCAAATATCTTGAAATGACAAAATGATGGCATAAAAATAAACAATTCTTTTTTCAAAAGATAAAAGGCACAATTTCAGTATTAAGAAATGACGATGATTATGCTGATAAAACCTGATTGGATATATAATTGGCTTTTCAAATTCTCCTGGTGGCGTATGGATATTTTTTTGTTTGTTAAAAAATAATATGTGCTAAAAAAATTTGTAAAACACATTATAAGTATTTCATTCAATATTTTGAACAATACATTTTTGAAAAAATTGTCAAAAATTTTAGCAAAGTAATTTTTTTTCAAGAGTCGTTAAGACTTTATCACTTTTGTAAATGAACTTTTAAAAAAAGTTGACCTTATTTGACAGGGTATACTTTTCAGTTTTTTATTGCATTTTTTTAAAGCTATTATTTCTAAAATATGGGTATAAATTCCGAAATATGGAAAATAAAAGGATTGAAAATCTATCCGAGAGACATAAAACCAAGCCTAAAAACTTGTTTACGTTGATTTTACTAAGCATTAGGCTGTTTCAAGGTCAGCAAAAAAAGAATGCGAATTTCCATATTTTTACCAACCCCAGTTATTACAAATAATGGAAGTGGGTATGGAAGAGAATTGATTGGTTTTCAGGTGGAAGAATGTATGCTCCGCGAATGCCATTATTTGGAAGGGCAAAAAGGTGGCGTCCATTCATCGCGTCCTTTTTTTATTGCTCGTGGCACTGCGAGCATAAAAAAGGGATAGAAAAGATACAAAGATAACAGCAACAGACAGAAGAGAGAAGTAAAAAAAATAGCATCTTTAACCAAGAGTTTTTTGGCTTTGTTTTTTTTCATGAAAACCTAAATTTTTCCAAATTATTTGGTAAATGTAACTCTCACTTATCTTCTGCAGTTATAAAGACAACTAAAATTAAATATAATTGATTATTGAGGCATAAAATAAATTAAAACTTAATTTTATAAAATATGGACAAAAAGAAAGTTTTCAAAAGCATAGAAAAACAGTCAATATGCTTTTGTTAAACACCATTTTGAATTTTGTGATTTTGGTCTAAAAATTGTTAACAACTCTTTAAATTTTTTTAAATTGGCGAATTACATTTATAATACAATAAATTAGTTGACTCAACAGCATAATGCATAGAAAAGACAGCCTATTTGAAGGCATTATTTAAAAATTCTTGAATTTCAAATCAAAAAATTTGCTTAATAAACGTTATATAATGAAACATTGGAATATATTTATTTACCTAAAAATATATTACACAAAAATATCTTTAAAGATAGAATCTGAACGCCTTTTGACATCTGAATGAACGTGATACGGTCACTTTAAAAGAAAAAAAACTTTAAAATGCTTAAAATTTTTTGAAATGTTAAATTTATAAAAAAATTCCAGGTTAATTCATAAATTAAAATTCTTCTGTTAATTACTTTACCCATTAAATTTCCTAAAACTAATAAATTTGTGTAGTTAAAATAACAAGATACAAAATGTAATGCGAGAAAAGCATATATGGAGAAATATTCTTGAATTTTAAAAATATATGAATTATAATGCATTTACATTGTAGTATTTAGCATTAAAATAAACATTAAATATCATTATAATAAAGAAATTCCAAAATAAAAATATACTACCGAATTTATTGGTTCCAAAAAAACAAGCTTCGCAGTTTTTTCTCTAATTTATTCAAAAAATGACTTGGCGCGTTACGACATTCATACAAATCGATATATTCTAAAGATCAACTTGATAAGAAAGTTAATAAAAAATTACTATTGTAAATAAAACATCAAGAAGAAACCAAAGCACTTTACACAATACATTAAGTAAGCTATAATTTTTAAAATATCCAAAACAATAAGCAAATAATAATCGATAAAAATAAAAATTCGGAAGCAAAAAAATTGAATAATTATTTAGGTCAAAGAGCAATCGAGTATAAGTACTTATAATGGAAGTGAAGTAACTAATAGGTTACATTGGGACAACGACCCCCGGCGGCTGCGCGCTAAAGTAGAGGCCTATCTCCGGGAGCGTGAAATCACCAAATGTTGAGAGGTTCTACAATGTTAAACTCATTCAAATCAAAAAAAAATTCTTAAAATACAATACATGTTTGAGATATTTATGTTATTAAGCAGCACATTATTCAACCGGGAAATTGGTTTCATAAAGGCAAATGTTCAAAAAATTAAGTGGGTTAATATAAATACTTTGTTATGCAAACAAACCTTATAATTCATGGCAAATTCTTTCACTAAAAAATTTTCATGATTTAAATTTAAAAAATGAACCTGAAGCGGATTAGCATTGTCATTCAAAATTTAAAAGTTATAAAGGCGGCAGACAGCACAAAGATGAACTGTCAAACTACGAGGCTAGAGCAACATCAATTGCTAGGAATTGTGGCGAGTTGAAATTTCGCAAATAAATTTGCGGAAAGAAAAAACCTGTAAAAAGATTGTGTTCAACAAACAACCGAGCTCAGGTAATTAAAAATATAATTTGTCAAAACCCTAAACAATTTGCCTACAAAATCAAGCAAATAATTGTTATTGTAGATAATGAAATAAACAATTCCATCGTTTCATTAGATACTTAGAAGCTTAATTATTTAAATTAAATTTTTGTAAAAAGTGAATAGTGTCACACATTAATTCGCATTGAGCAAAATTGGATGCCCTTTCCAGAAAAGCAATGTTACAATTAAATTAAATTTGAAAAATAATAACTCAATTGATTGAACATCCACAGTAAAGTAAAGTACTAATAGAAAAACTTATGGAAAGAAAAACTTCTGAAAAATTAATTAATCAATAAATTAAAAAACAATACAATTCCCTCGCCATCGCCACAAAAGATCTGGAATTAAGAACTTATTTAATTGCCGGCTATTATATGTACATATCTAAGAATTTTAATTCAATATACAAAAAAAAGTGGAATATAAATCTATTTAAAAAATTGTAAATTTACAAAGATAGTGAATTAAAAATCAATTAAATGGGTAAAATTAGTAATAAACAACCATTTGCTCATCGAATTAATATTTTTAAAACGTACACACCCCAAAAAAATATTGTGCAAAAAACATACTATTAGAATTGAATCTAGAGCGTTTATTCGCACAATCGTTCTAAGCTTGTTGCTAAAAAATAACTTTATTTTACTGTGTCAATCAAGAAAAAGGTGCAAGTAATTTATAATAAACGAAAAATTTCATATAATCATTAATAAACCAAAAATATCATAATTAATGTAACCGTTCTAATCGAGAATTTAAAAATGCTTATAAATACAATTAAATCAATAAATTTATGCAATTATAATATAAAATTTTTTACTGGTAGATTTCCAGCAGAGCAAAGAACCAATCTAGAAGTTAACGAGCGGAATAGTCAAAATTATGAACCAAAAGGGCTAAACATTAATTAGTATTCTAAAATTTAAATCTCTTTATATTTAATAAAAAAATATTTCCATCTAAAAGTTTTGATCGGAAAAGAAAGCATAAAGATTTCAAGAAAGAAGATCTAACAAACAAGCCGGAATTCTGGAAATTTCCGCCCAGCGATTTTTGTTTAAAAAACTAATATTGCGGAAATTAATGATAAATAAATAATATGTGTTAAACATGAAAAATAAACAGGCAAGAAAAATTTTTATTTCGATAAATTTCTTTGCGAAATGGGACAATTAAGGGCAATTGAATTTTATTTATAATTAAAATAAAATAAAAAGTAAATCAAAAAATTAAGGAATGAAGTGGTGATTAGCATAAAAATTATGTCAAAATTAACAGCAGGATCAACAGAACTTTGCGTCGCATAAACCTTAATTATAAAAAGGAAAAGCAATAAAACCAAACAATACTTTACATGAATTAGTTATAAAAAACAAATCTCTCAAATGGCTAAAAGGAGACAATAACAACCAAATGTAATTAGCATGCAAAAAAGTTATAAAATGAAAAATAAAATTGCAAACCTTCGGTACATTAAAACAAAAGAAAAGTCTTACACAAAAATTGTATTTTATTATATTAAATGAGCGAAAAATATTATTTTTTTTACAATTTATATTGCCTTTAAGGCATTAAATACTAAACAGAAAAATATTTGAAAATTAACAATACTCATTAAATTAAAATGAGTTATTAAAAATTAATTCTTTTCGACTAAAGGTAAAGTCAAGCCTGATATTAGATAAATAACAGACAAATAGGATTAGTTTAAGGTAATTAATGATCAGCTCCCCAAAATATTTGATAATTAACAACAATAAAATAAACTAAAAAATTAATTATTGAACGAAAAACTAATCTATTCAATTTGGTAAATAAAAAAAAAATTTACGAATAAAAACAATTTTAAATTACACATTGTTTGGATAAGTTCGCACATGCAAATATGAACCAAGATGACTCAATCGCCTCAAATAATGAAACAAAGTGCGGTACCGATTTACTCTGAAAATATAGTATATAAGATAATTTTGGCAATTTAATACAGAAAAATAGTGCTAAACAACAAAAAAGCATAAAATATTCCTCGAGAAATTAATATGCAAATAAAAATTACTATAAGTTATTGACATTCATTATAAGACCATGAGAAAATTGCCAAGCAAGCACCAGCAAAACGCATTTAAACTCGGTAAACATGTGTAAACATAAAATAAAATTGAAAAAAATTATAAAAATAATATTAACAAAAAAATTACACTTTATAAAATTAATAAATATTGCAATGAAAATATTTTACTATAAATTCGTATTTAAAAACCCAGTGATTCAAGGATCAATTTAATGTTTTGAAAATGGACCCTAAGGCCAATCCAGGAAAGTGCACTAGCACGATGCCTGCCGAGATATAAGAAAATATTTAAGAAACAATCAAAATATATGCACAATATATAACATGATTTTTATTATATTCAACAATTTAAATTTAATTTAAACACTAGATTAACAGAAAAATTAAAAACCAATGAGAAACTGCGAATTTGTACGCTGAATGCTGATAAATTAATTTAAATTCTAGAGGCTTTTAAAGAATAGAATTATTCAAAATTAGATGACTAACAAAGTTTAAAAAAAGGATTTGAAATGCGATGAACAAGCCCTTCTTTTCTTACTCATCTGCTTCATTTTTCACATCCGAATATTAATTGCAACGTATCAACTGGAACATTTATATGAAAAGAATTAGTATCTTCGACAAAACAATTAATAAAGAAACATTAAAAAAATTTTGCTAACTCAAAAAATAATTGGGATACAAATTTATGTGCGAACATCTTTTAATATTAGACGCAAAAAACTTTTGGAAATTTATTCTTAAAAAAATAAATTTTAAATTGTATCACAGTAAAACACCTGAAATTACAAGATTAAACTATAACAAAAAATATTGGCATGGAAATTCATTCATACTATAATCTATATATAATTTTATTTTTTTCAAAATTTTTATAGTAAAAATTATTTGCAAATAAAACATGCTGGAATTTAATATTTAAATAACAGTTCAAAAAACAAAATCAAGAAATTAAAATTTATGAAATTAAGGTTATGAATGCGTCTAATGGTAAATAAATTTAAAAAGATTAATGGACTCAAATTGTCATCTCATTTTATTAGAACCCAGGGAAGAGCAAAGCAAGGCTGTGTTAGAACTACCTGGAAGCCAAGTTAGGGCTAAAGCACTTTTTTTAAATTAATAACATTAAACGAACTATTCCAAGCTTAAAAAAAATAAAAAAGAATATAAATTAAATTGACTAAGTAATAAAACTTAAAAATATTTTTATAAAATCAAAAAATGTTTGTCTAAGTTTCCAATTCTTTTAAATACCTTTAAAATAATAATATTTAGAAAAATTTTGATTGTCAGTGAAAATAATATATTTTCAATAATATAACAAAAATCAGATCGTCAAAACTTGCGATGAACACGCAAAAAAGGAGTTAATTCATGATGGATGCGAGGATAAATAAAGAATTATTATAAGCAGGCTACGATCGGAATTGAATTTGTCTCCGAACTTCCAACAGTGTATCATAATGTAATATATACATCCATGCAGACTATCTAAAAAAAGTAAAAAATTAAAGTGAATCCAGCTAATTAATGAATTTGGTGTCGTAAAATTAAGAATAAAAAAAATTAAAAATATAATTACACCACAAAATGATAAACTTTTTTATACTCACCTAAAACCAAACATGGACCTTCAGATAGTGTTTGGTATACATATAATACATATAAACAAAATTAAATGAAAAATAAAATTAAAGCCACATAATTAAAAAAATTCAATTCACATTTAAAAAATAAATATACTATACGAATGTAATGAAATACATACATTAATTAAAAACCCAACGTTGTTTCTTACAATGAAATATCTTATAGCGAAGGCACGGAAGGATTCAGAATTATTTAGGAGCAAAGACATTTTGCTTATTTTATAAAATTAAAACAATTCTTTATTGGGATTTAATAAAGTGCCATTGATGTATTGCCATTGCGGAAAGATAAAAACCTGAAAAAATGATAGAAATAATTACAAACGTTTTTTTCCTCTGTGCCAGCGATCCTAAATAGCATAAGACTTTACAGCATTGAAAAACTGGTTGCCAAACAGGCGTATTTTTCATTCATCCCAATGCCTAATTGAGATCATGTAAGAGAAGTATAATTATTGCAAATACTCAAATCGGAAGAAGTTACAGAAAATCAAAAAAAAAAATTTAAAAAAGACAAGGTATGTTAATTTATCACAAAATAATTAATTAATAAAAAAAAGTCTAAGATTAATTGGGATCATTAATAATGTGGTAATGGCAATTGACACCAATACATCAAACTCATACATGACATAAATATCGAAGGGTGGAAATAATGCAATAAAAAGTGTTATGGCATTGCTTTATACATAAACGAATGTGTCTATAACCTTCCTCGAGAAATACATATGCAAAATAAAATTTACTTTCATGAATTCAATGACCAATTCAATGTTTTAATACAGGTGCTAAAAACAGATCCAGGAAATTCCAACACAGACACAGAAAATTCAAAAGCCGCAATACGAGATGCAAGAAAATTTAAAAATAAGCAATTAAATTTTTGTTACGACATTTTCAGAATATAATCGCAATTACAATATAATCAATCATACGATCCGGAGACCTAAAAAATTGGGCTTTTTATTATTTGAATATAATTTTACAGTTATTTGCCAAATTTCCCGCAGCAGGCGGTATATTCGATAAATAGATTGCATGCAAATATACAAAGAACCTGTTGAATACCAAACGAAAAAGTATACACAAGTAAATATTTGTTCAAACAATATATTAAAAAATCTATGAATTCTTAATTCGCCAATAAAAAAATGAATAACATTAGCGAGCATTTTAAATCTAAATTTACATTCAAATTGCTTTAAAATCAATTAATGAATTATCTAAAATTAGATTAACTAACAAAGTTTAAACAAAAAAAAGGCTTGTCGATGCGGTGACAAACCTTTCTTTTCTTACAAATTCAATCGAGAGTTACTATTATTGTACCTACGGATTTTTGCACCCAAATAATAATTGCATCGGATAAATTTTTAAAATTAGACGAAGGAAATGCACTTGGAAAAAAATAAATAAAAAAAACTAGCACGTTAGTCTACTTAAAGCAACAGATTTGAAATTGTTAATGAAAGACTGTAAATTTTGTAGATTTTGCGCCAAAAAATTAAGCTAACATTTATAAAGCTCGATATAATTTTTTTTCAATCTAAATCGGTTGTATATACAATTTTTTTTTTCTATATCTAAGAGTTGGTTAACAATTAACCATAAATATAATCGAGACGAGAACAAAAGCAGAACACAACCGACGGCATTGATAATGCGCAGCGTTTAAACAAAATGAGGAATAAATTCATTTGCAAAAAAGTTATGCAACCTATTGAACAAAATGAGTATTAAAAATAAGTCAAACACTGAAGCTGTAAGCGATTCTAATCTTTTTTTTTTATTATAAAAGAAAACCAATTAAAAATAATGACAAAAATTTGCATATTATTTAATGCTTTAAATAGTTAAATTCATTTATAATGCATTTACGCAAGAGTTTTACTGTCAATTACTCCGAAAATAAAATTAATGGAAAAAAAAATTATTATTAAGCATATAAAAAAAATTTATAAATCCATTCAATCGGGATTGCTAAGCCAGCAGTAGCTAATACAAGCACGATAGCCGACCATCATCTCTACACTCAAATCATTTCAAAGGACGCATGACGCCCGAAAGAATAGACGTCTAATGCAGGGGTGCGATATGAAAATTTTCGTTATTATATAAAATGCAATTATTTGGCCACTTTTTGTATACATAATTTTATTCAAGTAGAAACAAGTAACTTCGTGGAGGCAAAAAGAGTTCAGACATGTAAATGATAAAATAAATAACAATAATATTCAAAGATGTGATAAAGAATAAATATTTTTATCAAAGACAATTATTTGCTCAATTGAAAAATGATTCTTAAATATATGCTTTATTCGCAATATATGAAACAACAAACAAATATAGTCACAGATGAATTAAACAAAAGCCAGTTGTCTACAACGTATGAACCAATGAACTTAAAGCCGCCATTGAAGTTGTGTTTTTTTAATCAAAGTGTCAGATATGATACATGGACAAGTACAATTTTTAAGAAGTGCAAATACGGACTGAAAATTAATAGTAGATTGACCAATGCTAAATATTTAGATTATTTAAAATTTTATTACAGAAGAAGAAACAACTTTTTACGCTTAAAACAAAAATCATAATAAAGAAGATGGATTATGAATTCGAAAATTTTTCTCAACTGCTTTATAATTGTAAAACGACATAATTATTAAAATGAGTCTGAAAATTATGAGTTATTAATATTTTTTATGAACCATTTGTACGAATAGCATATTATGATAAAATATAAACAAACAAACCATTTTTTCCATATCTAATTAATAAATGTTTTTTTAAGAAAATTCTAATATGGCCGTGCGGTCGACAAAAAAAATGTCAAATGTCTAAGGCAGCAATAAATTCTAGAATTTGATTTTTTATAAGCGGCATAATTAGTAGTTCGATTATTTTTTCTTTAGCTTGGCGTGAATTCGTACGTTGATAAAATATTATTTAATTATTAGTTTTTCTTCCAACTCTTGTTTTCCAAACTGACGTTCATATTCGGTCATTTTCTTAACCTTTTATGAAAAAGCTTCTCATTTGCAAAATCATCTTGTTGGGTGTGTCAACAAAAAAATTTTAATTTTTACAAGTCGGCTTTCAATAAGAGATCTTTTTCTATTTCTACTTATATTTCTGACTAAGTCCTTTTCGGGAAGACCTTTGTTTTATTGTACCTGGTATCGTCTAGTTGATTGCGCCCCAAATGTTGAGTAAAATAGATTCTTTTATTTCTAATCAATTCAATAAATAATGAATTTTGGAGTGAAATGTAAGGCAATAAAAAGCTCTGAAATGCTCGTTGCCTTATATTGTTTATTTTGAAATGTATTTGGCTGAGCATTTGATCGACAATGTTTAAACCGCCAAAGTTCGTTCGTCTCCACTAACTGACAACACTTGCTATTGCACGTTACGAGGTTGAACCATGGAACGCCGAAAAATAGCAAAGAGAATGGCGTGATTTTTTTTGAATTTTATTTGTCTTGAAATATAAGTAAATTTTGAGTCCCATGCTTTACGAATTTAATTTTCCAATTGTGCACTTGACTATCAAACAATACATAAAGGCATTTTTAAGCATGCGAGTTTTTATTTCAATTGTTTATTATTTGTTTGTTTAAGTTTTTAAATCTTCCTTGTTGCTTTCTTTGGAAGCTACCAAATCTTTTTACTTAAATAAATCAGTCAACATTTATTATCCGATTTAATGAAACTTAGACAAATCATTTCTTGATTTTATAACCATATATTTCAAGTCTTATCGGGTAGTCAATTTAATTTATATTCATTATTTTTACTGTAAACTTGGAATAGTCTTATTAAATTTATTACACTTGAAAAATAAAAGGCTTTGCCCTAACGAGGCTTTCAGGCAATATAGCACAGTATTTACTTGCTCTTCTCAAGTATTTATCAAATGAGATAACAATTGACTTAAAGTGGGGAAATGGGTAATGTAAAATGATGAACAAAAAAGGGGAGTAGGTGGTGATGGGATGGCGGCATAAAAATGGCACAAAAATGGAATGGCGAGTCGTTTGATTTTTTGTTTATTTTTTATTTTTCGTTGTTAGTTATTTGGTTCTGATTTTTTTCATAAAACGTTTTTGATTTCGGTCATCGATAATATCATTTAAAAACCATTTCTTTTATTTTTTAATTTAATAAGGTTTGAATTGTATATATTAATGTGTAACTACTTTTCTTTATGAAAATTCGTTATTGGAATATTTTACGAATTTATTACACCTTGTAGAGACTCTTCTTCTTAAAGTTATATTTATCAGTGATTATTGTATCATGTATCTTGGCGATGAATGCCCGTTGCTCGCTGCTCTTTAAAAATATATTAAATTAATTAATTTTACTAATTGATAACTCAGAAATCCAGTTTAATGTCAACTAAACGATGGCTTTGTTTTCATTAAATGGTTACACCATTCAAATTTATTTGTTAATTGAGAATTCTCCATAATGATATTTATGTATTTTTAAAACCCTTATATGTTCTGGAGAGTTATCGTTTTCCTTGAATCTCTTAGTTTTTTGCCCTATTGCTTACCTTTTTATTAAGTACCTTACCTAATACAATAAAAATATCATTAAAGTTTTGGATTATTGGAAAACAAAATAGCCGCTTTAAAATATCTATTTTTCTTATCAAGTTCGAACAATGTATTAAATATTTTATCTTTAATTAAGTAACTTCTTTCTATAATTTGAGTTTGTCTTTCAATTAATTTTTAACAAATTTATAAAAAGGATTGTCTGTTATCCATCATACAAACAGATGAATTCGATATGTTTGCAGCTCTTCAGGAGTCTGTGTTCATTATATTTCGCTTTTAATAGTTAGCAAATGTTTGGTTAATTTCTTTTCGATTTGATTTAAAATTATATAAATAAATCATTGTTATTGCAACGACTTTTAATTTCATACATAGTTAGTTGTTGGTTCATTAATATTTTAATAATTGTTTTTGTAGCAATTATGAAACCAAAAACCAAAAGTATTAAATTAATTGTCAAGTTGATTCTATCATAAATATGGTTCGAATTTTGTTTATACAACATAGCAAATACTGTTTGACAGTCCATGTTCGGTGTTACGTTGATGAACAGCAGCGGTGATTCTGATGTAAAAAGAATTTAAACATGCATTTGCAGGAGAATTCGTGTCCCATTCGAGCTGAGATTAATTTTTTAGAATTGCCTTTAAGAATTTAAGTTTTATTTTAATTTTTGAAAATTATTTATAAATACATCTAACAGCAGTTGCTTGTAGTCAACTAACTGCAACTGTAAACATCGCACTCGATAGTCGTTAAATTTTTTGATTATTTTTTCATTGTTAATTATTTGATTCTTTCTTTTTTAGATAAAACATATTTGTTTGTTTTTAGGTGACTCTGTTTACTTGGGTAATTAAACCCATGAAAACAACAACAAAATGCAATGCAAGGGGGTGTCAATTACAATTATTAATAATAATTCACCAGGGAAAGACTGATCACCCAATAATTTTAGTTTTTTATTTTTTGGTTTGTTATTACAACTATTTTTGATTATATTTTCAAATGTTTTATCTTATTTCTTCATTACATTTTATTTTCTTAGTGAATTTAATTTTTTTTTTTGTTCTTTGCTTTTTCATTATCATTTAGTTTAATTACTTTTTAATTATTTTTCTTTATAGCTGAATTCATCATTATTTGGCATCGGTAAACAATTTTCTATTCAACATTGATGCTTATTGACCTCCGGATTCTCGCTCTATTCCTCCGAACAACCAGATTTAATAATTCATTAAGATCATAAATGCAATTAATAATTTAAAACTATTAATGTTTTTATGCTGCTTTAGATTTATATGCAATTATTTTTTTCAATAGTATAAATATTTGTTGTATTTAAAAATATTTCTTTGTGTTGGTATTTTGGCGAAAATTCGCTTGATTTTTAGTGCTAATGCTATTTTGGTCACTTTTCTGTGTGGGATTATTTTACATTTTAGTAGTTTAAAATATATTAGTTTGCTTTATTAACGAGATTTCCTTAAATTATTGAATGCCTAAAACGCTTTTATAAAAGCAATACATTGTAAAAACAAAATATAATATCGAATAAATGTGGCACAAAATAACTTTAATCCTTAAACTTTTATGTTTATACGGTTAAAATAATTGTTATTGTTTTATTTATTATTTTCAATTATTTATATTTGTTTTTAATCATTTTAAAAACTTTGTCAATTTTCAATTTTTTAAATCAGTTAAAATGTTCGGCTCTTCGCCTTGCACGATCTGCCAAAAATTTGTCGGGCAATTTATTCAGCGCGTTCTTTAAATTTAATCTTTTCATTCAATTGGTTTACAATGCTCATGACTTAAGAAAAATTTTATAATTATTTTATTTTAATAATTTTCGACTATCTAGGATTAAGTTATTTTAAATAAATTTATCTAACACGGTGAAATTTGACCTAATTGCGTCAAAACCAGTCCTCTTTTGCAACAGATAGAGCAGTAGACAAACTTACAGACGGAAAGACTTCAATGAGCTTCTAAATCTCCATAATTTCATGCAGACTAAGCTCACAAATTACATTGGCTGATGGGCGCAAAATTTGTTAATTTTTAAAATTATATTTTCTAAGAAATAAAAAATTAAGAATTTTTGACCGAATTGTTATATTGGCAAAAAAGAACGGAGTGATTTACTGCTTCCATGCCACCAAAACTTGCTTTGGCCCATAGGACAACTGCCGGACATAAATTAGCCGTGTTCCAAGTTTAAATCCTTCAATAGAAAGGGTGCTCAAAGCCTTGAATATATTATATTATTCGTCAACCGCGTATATTTATTATCGCTCTGGGTGTACTTTACTCTCTATTATTTAAAAAAATTATATTTAGATTGGTTTTTAATTCGAATTAATCGTTCGTTGTAATAGTTGGTTTGAAAGTTAGTTTGCCTTAGCTATTTTTAAGTGCTAGGTAATTAATAGAAAATAATGACACTTCCTTTACATTTCTTTTTTTTTTGTCCGCATTGAATTCCTGGCCACTGTGTCATATTGTTGCGCTAACTTGTGTTTTTTTAGCGTTATGAGACTAAAATGTTTATTTTGAGTACAATGGATATTACATATGAAAAAGGTTTTTATTATTTTAATTTTTTTAACATTAACATGATGTTAAGTGCGGATTTAATTATATATTGTCAGAAAAGTGACTGTGATTTTTTAAAATGGCAACTTTTTGGTAAGTTTGGGTTGTTTTTCAAGATTCAAACCATACGTGTCTTTTATTTCCAAGTATTGAAAATCGCACTTTGAAAAGAAATTAAAATTATTTGAAAAAACGGAATTTTCATCAACGGATTAATTATTCAACATTGTCAACATCTTGAACCAGTTGATCCATTTATTAAATACCCAGATGTTCAATGTTATTTTAATTTATTATTACAGTCTTGACAATAATTCTCGCGAAAATAATATTAAAAGCATAGATTCAAAAAATAATTATAATTATTTTTTTATTTTATAATCTTTTTCCACATATCAATTATGTCTTATAATTTTATGGTTTTTTTTTTAATTTGTGTTTGCCGATTTGTTTGAATAGCTTTAATTTAGAGTAAAAAAATAATTATATTTACATCAAATCTCATTATTTTTTGGCCCATGGTGCATTAGCCCATGGGAGACTCCTATGGTTCGTTGGCCCATGGTCCGATAGCCCATGGACCCGCAGGTCCGTGTGCCATTAGGCCTATGTGGGAGACCCTCATGGTCCCGCGCCTGAGCTTTATCTCGGCGTTATCTCATTTTCTTCCTTCTCTTCGGTTTTTTTGCGCTTTTCGCCGAATTTTGATAAAATTAAATAAATATTATTTTCACACCTTGGCTCCCGCGTCGGAATTAGGTGCACCTTAAGTCAAACGTATGCATTTTTTCATGAAGCGAAGGGTGTTTTTCCAAGCTTTGCCTGGTTGAATGGTTACTTGCAGCACCGAAAAAATTTGTTAGCATTATTTAATGAATTTTTTATTACAATTGTTCATTTACATGTCCTCCTTCTTTTTCTTTATCAATTAATATGAGACATTGAAATATTATACATATATTTGAATATGGCTATTTTTGACAGTTATAAACTAAATTTGACTTTCTCTATTGTCTTTTGATTGTTTTTGATGACTAAAAACACTTGCATTCGAATAAAAAAAAATTTCTGCTGAATTTTTTATTTAATAAATTTTCTGATTATTTTGCTGGTCTTTTTGGCACAGAATTATGTGCATTTCTAAGGCTTTTTAATTAATTAACCTTTGTGGCACATTTCTCGTCGTTGCATTCATGCTAATGTAATTTACAAAGCTTCATGTAGTGAATTTTGTTTTATTTTACAAATGTTTTAATTTTATTTCAATACTTTTTCTGATATGTTTCAAACAATTTTGAAGGTCAATCAGAATCATTATCAGTTTGTTGTTTATCAGCATCATCATTAGCATCAGAAGATCATGCGAAGGGCACAGTCTCCATATCAACAATTTGTATCTTTAGTATTGCCCGATCTCTATCAAAGTTAGAAATTATTTTTAAAAATATTTGTTTTTCTCTCAGTGTTTTATCCTTTGAATTCAGTTTTGTGACTTGATAGGGCTTATTCTTTATTCGGGTTCTCTTTAGACGGCGTTCAAATTACTTTTTTTTTGTTAGTTTAGAATAAAAATTTTTTTAATTGGTTAAGTTTTTACATAATTATGAATGCTCAATCACAAATTGGCATTATGGACATTTTTATTGCTTTAGTGTAGCCATTTCTATTATGAATTATAAATAGAAATTATTTTGTAGCCACCCGGCCTCTTTGCGCACAACCATTGATTTGCCAGACACATCAGCCTATATGAATAGATAGAGGTGAAAACAGTTAGGTTACTTGGGTAATAATTAAATTAGAATATCTATTAAAATAATATGCTAAAACCGTAAAAAACTTTAAGGTTTTTGATTAAAAAGGCTATGTTTATGTAAAACTTCTTTCACAGTGCCAAATTCGGATTTCCATGTACCGAACAGATTCCGTAGTTTTAAAAATGGATTAATATTTGAGGCGTCGAATTACATCTTTAAACAGCGCTTTCCTTGCTTCGTGACAAAAGTTTTTGACATTGATAAGTGTTGTGTGTATTATTTTTTTAACTATTTATTTAGGGATTGAAGGACAAATAAAAGTCTTATTTTTCTCCAAAAAGAAATTTAATGCTTGGCCTGGGCTGTGTTATTTTGTTTTGTCGTTCTTATTTCTTGAAGCTTGTATACCTTTATTGGTAATAATTTTTTTTCGTAGATATTTTTTTTAACACATAAATGCCAAATTGAGTTTGGATTTTTTTATTTTTGTCACAATAATTATTTTTACGGAATTGAAAAATTTTGTAACTTCGTAATTTTCATTGAGTGTTATTGTAAAACTTGTAAACATTTGAATTGTTTCGTCAAAATGACCTGACAGACAGTCCGGCGGTCCTTTCATCTTCGTATTTATAGATAAAATATATAGACCTACATAAATGTTACTTCAATTAACGCTTTATTTTGTAACCTGACAATTAATATGCATTTAAAATTCCAATTTTTCTCATTACAAACTTTGGCATCAGGGCACAATCATTTAATTATTAATATTTATTTGTTTTGCAGACATAGAAATTTATAAAATTAAATAAACTGTTTATAAAATGCAGATCTTTTCAGGTGGGACTGAACCCCAATCCTACTTGGCAGAGATCTCTCAGAAAATTATATTAATAGACTATTTGCACTTGTTTAAGTGATAAATGTGTGCCGTCATCTGATTGGACATCCAGCTGGATATTTTGCAACCCCCGCCGTTCTACAGTAATTGCATCTCCACTTAAAATTCATATTTTTTTTATTTCAAAATTCTTAATACAGTTAATCCTTCCGATGCTAAACAAGGCTAGCTTAGTGACTTGACAATCACGACATAGAACCGTGTTTGCAATTAGACCGTTTCTCGCAAGGAATTTTAATGGTTTGTCCGTCCACACCTTAATGTGAAATTTTAATTTCAGACTTCCTTCCGGTCATTACCAATTTTTAGTATTTTGTTTATATTCTTAATAAATTCTTAAATTTTCTAATTGTATTCTTTTTAAATCTTGAGTCATTATCAAACTTTACTGGCTTTTTTTAGTATTAATAGTTAGAATGTTGCATTTATTATTTAAATTAGTTGGGTAACACACTATTTTCGTCTAAATTTATTTCTTGCAATAAAATGTTCAATTTTTTTGTTATTGTTTTTTGGAATTAAATCTTAATTTATTATTTTAAAAAGTATCATCATTAGTTATTTGTGATAATGAAATTTTCTAGAGAGTTATATGAATACTTTTAATGGTCTTGTATATTTGATGTTCATTAAAAATAAGAACGAAGATCGAAATGACTCAAATATGATTTTAATTTTGAGTTTAGCATTTTGATTTATTTTGCAAGTATTGCGGAACCAAAAAGCAAAAAAAATTGTTATTTTAAATTCATTTAAATGTCTTTTATAAATTAGTAAGCGAAATATAGTACAGATTATATTTTATTTTTTAGAGTTTTGATTCATATTATTTTTAAAAATTTGGCTGGATTTTGTTTGTATTAACAGCTAAATTTTGCATTGTTACTATTTGTTAACAGCTATTTTGTCTATTCAAATTATTTTTGTATTAAAATGTTCAATTTTTTCTTTATAAAATTAAAATAAATAACCTTCGACAGGCTTTTTAAAAGTTTTTAGTAGAAGTAATAATTCAAGCTACAAAATTATAATATTAAAATACTCATTGTCAGCACTAATGTTTTACTCTTTCGGCAATTCCTCGTAGAGAGTCTCAAAACATTATTGATGTAACACTTAATGAGACACATTATTGTTGTTGCATGTATACTGACTGTTTTCCAAACTTTCAGGTTCCAAGTTTTTTTATTATAATTGCGAAAAACAACTCTCAGTTGGTCGCTGATATGTCACCATGAATTATTGCCATGTTATTTGTTTGTATTATTTTATTTAAATTTTTGTTTGTACTATTTTATTTAAATTTTTCTGTATTTCCAAATAATAATTATTTATTTGTTTTATATCATTTCTGGGTATATATCAATCTTTTTATAATTTTTATCTCTAAACAGAATTTCATTTTTAATGATTTCACAACCAAATTACGAATAAAGTCACAAATTTGGCTTTGTTATATAAAAAATAATCTTGAACTTTGTTTTCACAAATAAAGTAATCTTAATTTATAAGGTTTGCATTTTAATAATTTTTTGGTTTTTTGGTTTGTTATTAGACATTAAGAGTAATAACTGTTTCGTTTAGCATTCGCGGGCTTGCAATATTTAAGATATCTAATTATTACCTTTTCCTTTAACTTAGGTAAAACAATTATTTTTTCTTAATTTTTCAAAAATCAAATTTTAATTGTTTATTTAATTCATTATTTACTTTTCTTTGAGAAAAAGCTATTTATTTGGTATTTTGTAAATATGATTTAGATATTAACATCAGAATTCTCTCTCGTCATCGAGGGGAAACCACGTTTCACCAAAAGCATGCTTGTTCACTTGTTCCGCGGTTACGACAATTATCATCTTTTTACAAATTTATATTTACCAAGCTTTATTTTTGATCTTAAAACAAATTTTTTGCATTTTTTAATTTAGAAATGAAATAACAGTTCAGTTTTGCTTTATTTATTTGTTTTTTTTTAGAGTTAATTATATTGGTAGCGTAACTTTATTTCTTTAATTAACAAGCACGAATTAGGATTTATTATAATTAATTCCCTGTGTATATATATAAAATTGTCCTATAATTTAATAAACAACTGTAAATTATACATTTGACAAGAAAGTAATTTTATTTTATATTTTTTGCGGCTTTTGCATTGAATTCTGGAATGAATGTATCCAGATATTGCCGAAGAATGGGAGTCATCTTTTGTCATTTTATTGATTTTTTAATAGCAGTTCAATTATTGCAAATGTCGAAAATATTTTGTTTTAGATAAATTCATAAAAAATATTTTTATCAAGAATTTAAATCTATTGATTTAAATATATTGAAAAATAATAAATCATAGAAATAGAGGGCTCACTTCATCTATTTTCATGGAATTGCACTATATTCTTCAAGTTTTTTGGGATTTTATTATTAAAGGGTCAGATTTAATTTCCTAATCTGCTTCATAAGACTGAGAAAAATGAATGTTTTAGTCAAGGATTCTTTAATTATTTATTGAGTAGTATTAAACTGTGGCTTCTGAAAATGTAAAAAGTTATATCCAAATTTCTGTAAAAATTTGAATTCCCAGAAAAAAATCATAACTTTTTTCTGAATGGATTTTTTCAGAACCTTTTTACCCTATTTTGTAGAGCTTAAAAGTTCTACTATTATCACCTTTACTTGATATTTGCAACTTCAAGCTGAATTAAGATAGAGCGACAAAGAGCTATTTGGGATTCAGGACCAAAGGGTACCTACCCTTTTTGAAAAACTTTGAAATTTTTTTTGATTTCTTAAATTATTTAAATGACATTTATCTGCTAAATTTAGCGTAGACTTAGGATAAAATGGTTTTAAAATTCGCAGTTCATTTTTAAAGAGTAGAAAACAAAGTATCATTGATGTAATCATTTTTAACACTTTGTTTTCTGCACTTAAAAATGGTCTGCGAATTTTTTACTATTTTATCCTAAATCTACGCTAAGCTCCAAATGAATTAATCCCTGAATTATTGTATTGATAAAATGCAGAAAAAATGAGCTATTTTATGCTTTTTGTTTATTTTCAGTTCCAAATATTCAAAAAGTTTCTCCAGTTCTTGAGTTTCTTTCGCTCTTGTGCTCCTGACATTTTCATAAACGGCATCTACAAATAAATGTAAACACATGTTATTTTTAAAAATATTATTTGAGCAGTCAACGTTATTTTTTCAACAATATAAATGAAACTAATCACTTTGTTTTTTACTTTTGGCCGCTTTAGCCTTCATCTTTTTTGGCCTGATACCGTCTTTTTATTTTAATCATCTGCTGATGTTGATATTGTGATTAGTGTTTTAAAATAGAAATATTCATATTACACTCGTATGCAACTTTCATCATTATTTGTTTCTAAATCCCATTAAATTTTATAGTAAAGTAATTCTGATCATTAACATTTCAATTATCATTTTTTATGCCCTAAAATGTCACGCATTCGACTAAATATTGAACAGAATATTGCGCACGGAATATAGTTATTATTTTATTAAATTAATTTTTTCACTTTATAACAGCCTCAATATTTTTTATTTGAATAATTTTATAATAACAAGCTATCTCATGTGTGGTATATTTCTCGAACGTATTTCGTATTGCAAATAAGTCAATTTTGGTTTTGGTCGGTAATATGCGTATTTCTCCATCTTTTGTCTTGCCCTTAGTAAAATCTTACTTTAATGTTTTTTTAAACTCTAGCATTAAGCGAGTCATAATGTAAGTTCAAATAATCCTGTTGCATAATAAATTTTTTACTTTAAATTATTTGATATTTTTAAAAATGTTGTTATTAGATAAATATAAATATTTAGGTCTCGCCAAGATTCTCTACCTTGATTATTACATTCCCATGCAAGGAGATTTTTTAGGTGTTCTAAATTTATCAATTTATATAATGTTGGTTCCACGTTGAGCTCTCTCTTTCTATTCTGAATTATCATTTGATTCCACTAACTCAATTTCGTTTAGTTGTAATTGATGGTCTACATTTAAAAGACAATTCGAATGTCTCCATTTCGTAAAATGAGTAGCTGGAGCCGTTTAATATCACATTATTTACAGAGTTATGAAAATAAATTATCTGTCTTTAATTTTTTATAATGAAAGATATCAGATAATTTTAATTCGTATTTTGTTGTTTTTTTAGTTTCCAACAACAGAATTCGTTGTTTTTTTTTGTCTAAAACGTCTTATTTATTATTGAAGATTGAATTAAAAAATCATATACTTTTTTATTTTCCAAAACAATTAATGAAGTAATTTATTTTTCGTTATTTTTTTGTATTTTTTCAAGACATCTTCTGAATGTAATTTGTTGTAATTTGTTTCCGAATGCAGAAAATTTGGTGTTTTTTCTTATTAATAAGATATCTTTATTTTTTATTTAAGCTTAATTTAAATTTTCCTATCGATGAAGTGTATTTAGATAATTTTCTATTTAATAGAATCCTTGATAAAAAATAAAAAAGTACTTTAATTTGTTATTTATTAATAGTCACTTTTATATGTGGGATTGAATTTTACTGAGTAACATCTTGCGCCATAATTAATTAGTTCTTTGTGACTGATCCCATTCATCGCTTTTTTAAAATTTGATTTAAATGTCTTTAAATTTTTGTTACATTTACAATTAATTTTTGCTTTTTATATTTTCGAATATGAGCCCCTAAATAATGTTTTAGATTTAATTTTGTTACGAATTTTGGGTGTAGGTTTTAAATTGCTAAAGTTTTGAATTAATGTGCTCGAGAAAATAAAAAATTTGTTTCAACTTTATAAATAACAATTCGCAATATTCACCAAAAGAACAAATTTAAATCAAGTCACTTTCTCGCGTGATTCGAACTTTTATTATGGAATATTTAATGTTTTAATCACTTGGTAAATTATACTTCTTCAAATTATATTAGTCCTCTATTGAAATTATGGAAACATGTTAAAATATTGGTAAATAAAAGTTGGAAAATTTAATTAAACAAGTTTTTTATTTTTGGCATAAATTTTAAAAAATTTCTCAGCTCGTGCGTTTGTTTCGTGTCTGACTTCTTTGATAAAGACATTTATCAGTTTTTTATTTGATCTTGTAATAAAATTTATTCATTCATTCATCTGTAAATTTTAAATTAACTTATTATATTTTAGATCTTTAAAAAAGCTAAACTCATGCTTCGCCGCGCTCTAGGTTGCTTCTCCTCCATGTGAGGAATGTGTTTCAATTTAAAAATAGAATTTGTCAGACAAAAATCAATTAGGGTTAAATTAAATTCACAAAAAACAACTTTAAAGAAAGTCACTTTTTCTCTATTCGAATTATTCTTATGGCCAAAATGAATAGATTTTCCTTTTTTTCCTACCCATGATCTTCCTCCTGTGTTTGCGTTTTCGACCATAATGTTGATTTTTTAGTTAAGTTTACCAACTTTAAAATTTTTCCAACAACTTCAAACTGCACCGACGGACCTTTTTTTTTGTTTTTTGAGGTTTTATATGCATCCATTTATTTTCAAAAGGAAAAAATTGGCTACAAAATGATGTTGTTTTGAAAATCTGGCCAAAAAAAGGCTATCGGTTAACCGGGTAATATAAAAAAATGTTAGGTAAAAATCTTACGGCAAATGCTCAAAAAAGGTTTTTTGAATATAAATGTTGATGAATAGGAAGAATTGATTTGTTTTTTGGGAAGTGAAGTCATTCTCCATGAGTGGCATGGAAGAAGTGTGTTCATCGAGTCCTTTTCCAATGTGCATAGTGTGCGCTTTAGAAGGCAGAGGAAAGGATGGAAATAGTACAACAATAGACGGAGAAGGCATGAAAATGTGAGAGAAAAAAAGCAGAAAGGAAAAGGCAGGGAAAATTGAGGAATTGTACAGAAACAAAGAAACAGTGCAAAATATGGTGACTCGACATTAGTCAAATGGGCACTCGGACAGCGTACAATCAAACACTGAAAACTGTCGGAAAGAGATTGATTATCCGGCAATGAATTAAAATTTAACCTTTTTAAATTGCTATGAAATGTAATCTTAATTTTACTCTCTATGAAAGTTAATGTAACTTTAAAGAAATTTTACAAAATGGGTTAGATTTGGCTTTCAATGTTCATCCGAACATAAACAAAAACTGAGTTTAAAAAAATGATATTTTTTATTATTCACACTGTTTTCATGGTAACAAATTTGACTGCCCATGGCTATAAATCCCAATTGCTATATGCGACAAAATTTCAAAAATCATTCGTAAAAAATTAAGTGAACTCTCAATTTTCTCTAAATTGAAAGAGAAACAGTATGCAGAAAATGTAACAAATAAACAAATAATTATTAAAATAAATTGATGTGACTAATTTATATTTTCTTATTTCAATAAATTGATACATTTGTAGTAAAGATAATCAATTTTTCGTTAATAAACGTAACAATTTGTATCATAAACTTAAATGTTGTTCCTAAAAAAATTAATAAATTATGTTTCGAAAAGAACATTAAGCTTTAAAAATTCCATTTTAAAAAGGCATGACCAAAGGTGAAGCATAATTGGTGTTCTACACCTCGCAGCATAAAATGTATATACAGGGTGCGCCAAAAGTTTGCGGACACAGCTTTTTGCCCATAATTTTCTTTAAAACAGCGATATCGAAATAAAACAAAACATTCTGGTAGATAACATAACTGACTACAATAATCATTAATAGTTTTTAGATTACCCGCCCTTTTCCTTGATACAGGGTAGAAACCGGTCGGGGAAAATTTCGGCAAAGGCTCGCACCTCCCGGACCGGCATTTTATTCTACTCCTAACTATTTTTTGAATAAACCAAATTAAGCATACTTGGTATCATTCGAAAGCTCTAAGTATTCCTTATTTTATACCAAAAATCAAGACAATTTAGCTATGTTTCGGAAAAGTTATTGTAAAAAGATTGACCAAAACCGGATTTGCTCAAATTTCCTTACTTTTGAGGGCATAACTTTTTTATAAGTCAATTAAATTTTTTGCTTTAAAAGGCAAACATACAGACAACACTTAGTGCTTTTGAATGATACCAAGTATGCTAAATTTCATTGGTTGTAAGACGAGTTATGCCCCAGAGAACAATATCCGGAAAATTTGTGTTTGAAAACTGGATTTTTGACACCTCAGCGGGGCCCATGATACTCACTCAGTTTAATATTTAAAATTATTATTTTCGGGGTTATGGTAGATCAAGGTCTTTTCTACATCTCTTAAAAATTTGAAGTTCTAAAGAAAGAAGTTTTGGCCCAGTAGTGAACTAAATTCCGGTCCGGGAGGTGCGAGCCAAAGCCGAAATTTTTTCCGTGCATTTATGACTTTGTATCAAATTAAAGTGCGGGTAATCTATAAACTATTAATGATTACTGTAGTTAATTATGTTATCTATCATTCTGTTTTTGTTTTATTTCAATATCACTATTTAAAAAGTTATGGGCAAAAAGCTGTGTCCGCAAACTTTTGGCGCACCCTGTATATATTATTTATTTTTCATTTTTCTAAAGTTTTTTTATAATAATTTATTTCAAAATTATCATTTTCAAATGTATCCCATTATTATTTGCACAATTGTTTTTGATCGATCAGTTGCCTTGATTTATCTGTGACTGATTGATTGTCTATCCATCTCCAATTTGATTTGGCCATTAACTTTTCTTCCATCATTGGCCATTATTGCCTTCTTTCTGGGGGATATCCGTCCTTTTGGTCATCATTTTTGACATTGAAATTATAAATAGGGTGTTCAACAAAGCTTAGAATGGCATCATCATTCTTTTTCCGTCCGATCAGTTCGATCAGCACCGCTATATTCCGCCGTTTCATCACCGCCCCCGGCACGAACAAAGTCATCTGTCATAGTCCGATATTATTGGGGTTAAGCTGCTTAAAGTCTACTGACTTGAGGCCCCTGAGTTGGCCAATAGCGGCCAAGATTGAATCGGTTCAACATCAAAATGCCGTGTCCCCACCCGCGTGAGTCGAAGAATGTGTGCATTTCTGACCAATCGACGGCCAAGGTGGTAAAAGTGGCCATATAAATCGAAGGTTCGTCGTCAACCAATTGTCCATTTGAGTCCTCCTATTTTGGGTCTTTTGTTTTTCACATCAGAGACATTATTTCATTACCTCATAAAGGTCGGTTTTGTCACTAATTTTATCAAAAATAGCATCCAAATCGACGCCGCATTGGACCCAACGAGTGCCCAATATTTTACCATCGAGAAACAATGGCGAAAATAATCCCTGAATTGGTATTAGCTCTGAATTAGCTAAAATCATTGTGTGGTTGGGTCAGACTTGCCTTGGGGTCAACTTTTGTTACTGGATAAGTCAGTCGACCAATGTTTTCCACTAATAAAATTGTTTAGATGTTTTAAAATAAAAATTCCCACCTAATATGTCCATTTTTTGCCCTTTCCTGGCGCCTCCTGCCTCTTTCAAACTCAGATTCTTGGCACAACCTGTCCGATCACAAACAGTCATATTGCCCTTGGGACAGGCATCGATTGGGTTATTTTGAATTCAATCTTTTGAATCACCTGAAATTTGCCGTTCAAAAACACATAAGCATGGTCTTGCAGTTCAGGCGCCATCAGTAAAGTCCCATCGGTCTCCAAAATGACACTGTACCACACAAAGCCATAATCGCGATCAAATGACTCAATGTTCAAAGGACTGCCTAATGAGTGGAGGCATCGACCCGAATTTGGCGTAGAGGAATTGAGCACTGAGATGAAATTGGCCAATTTGACGCCAAAAACGCCACCAATGGACACTCCTCTGATTTGTGAGGGTTGAATAATTAAATCAACCCGACATTTATTCAGTTTACGTTCGGTTTGCCGGCAATGCCAATGGTCGGTTAGGCCATTCAGCCGTCGGTCTGCGTCCAATCCATTCTCGGATTGCTTGGTAAAGTGGCGTGATTGCCCCCTCCTCGCTGATCGGTGCCCCAAAATCGTAGGAAGTGACAATCTTTTGGCGGCATTTATGCCTAATTTTGTCCTCTCTTTCCCTTTCTCCCGTCCCACCGGTCCGTTTGTCTCTTTGCCACTCCAAAAGCCGAAGCTTGTTCCCCCATGGAACATCAAAATGCTGAAAGATGCATTCATATGCCACATCACATCCATGGATTCGAGCACGGGCCCAATTTGTTGGTGCACCATCGAATTGTCGCCCCACATTGAGAACCAAACGGTGTAAAATTCGGAATTGACTGAAGGCCCTGCAAAATTTGGGGGACGAACGAATCACAGCAATAAATAAGCATTGGCAAAGGGATATATTCATTCATTGTATTATTTAATTTCCATGCCCAAATGACCTCGAATTGCCGAATATTTTTGTTGTAGTGCAAAGTACGCGTTGATGTGCCGTTCAATGTTCGAAGATGGCACTCCAAAGTCGACGGTTGCAAAAGTGTCCTCAATGTGCCCACAGCGAAGCATTCCTTCGGATGAGCCGTCAGCTTTCAAAATTTTGGCATAATTAACAACTGTTTAAATTGACTGGTTTCTTCACTGGTATATAAGATGATATCGTTGCCCAATTTTTGCCGCGTAAAATCGCGCAGCCATCGCAAATATTCGCTGTCGCACAAAACGCTGCCGTATTCATTCTCAATTTGCAGCATCAAAATGGGGCCTCCGTTTTTGTATAATAACGGTTTGAGCACAGGCAAAAGGGCGTCGTACCATCGGCGAAGAAAATGCAAATATCGGCAAAACAAATTCAAACATTTTTAAAACAAATCAACATTTGTTGCTTTACAATTTATTGGATGTTCTGAGCACAATGTCAGCTTGGTGTTTGACCAGCCACCACGGCAATCCGCCAAATTCAAACTCGGCACAAATATATGGGCCAAGCCGAATTAGCACGTTCAATTCGTTTTGGTGTGCCATTTGAATGAACTTTGCTACATTCCGATCACCAGCAAAATTGAACCTCAAATAACAATAAATATACATTTATATTGCTTCAATAATTTCACACCTTCCCGGAGTCGGCTCATGAAAATTCCATGGAATATACAATTGGACAGCGTTCAGTCCAGCGGCACGGTAGCGCCTAAGTCGGTCTTGCCAAAGGGATGGGTGAATCTATGGGGGGGGGGAGGGGGTGGTTATCCAAGGGGGTTGATTAACCAAGGGGGTTGATTAACCAAGGGGGTTGATTAACCAAGGGGGTTGATTAACCAAGGGGGTTGATTAACCAAAGGGCTGGTTGACCAAGGTGGTTGGTTAACCAAAGGGGATGATTAACCATAGGGGTTGGTTAACTAATATCAAAAATTTTGATATTATGATCTAAGTCTGTAGAAGCCTTCAGTACGTGAATTCTTAGCGATTAGACAATTCCCCATAAGTTTATGGGTTGCAAAGCACGAAGAAGTCTGCAGGAAAAAGCCTTCAGTACGTGAATTCTTAGCGATTAGACAATTCCCCATAAGTTTATGGGTTGCAAAGCACGAAGAAGTCTGCAGGAAAAAGCCTTCAGTACGTGAATTCTTAGCGATTAGACAATTCCCCATAAGTTTATGGGTTGCAAAGCACGAAGAAGTCTGCAGGAAAAATTAACATGCAAATAAATAGCCTCAACAGACCTCAAACTTTTTGACTAAGAAAACTTAAAGTGCCAAAAATGGTTGATGGGCTGTTTTGTCAACTCTCCAAGTGGGCTCAATACGAAATTCGACTCAGCCAAAACTTTAGGCCTGATTTTTCAATGAACGAATCGTGGAATGGCCTAATGAATGGTGGTGTCCAAATCTACTTTCAAATTTATTCATTCTCACGCGAAAATAATGCATTTCGCCAGAAATGTATCGAAACGGTTGGCCATCCTTCAGAAATATTTTCCGCTGCTGGTCAATTTTGAAGGTTCTTTCGCCGCCACTTATGAACAAATTGAAAAGACAAGGAACAAAAGTTAAAGCCAAAAAGCAATTCCAAATAAACATTTTTAAGCCTTAAAATCTGAAATATTAAAATAATATGAAAAGAAAGATTTAAGCGATGGAATGGACCATTTATTCGCCAATTAATTAATTAATTAATTTGATCCGTCCTCCGTTAGTTAAATACTTCCCCCCCCCCCCTCCCCCTCTTTTTCACCCAAAAATGTGCATTTCTGGAAACATATGTTGAGAATGTTTGTTGCTTATCCGACCTAATGACAGAAGTGAACCACCCATCAATCATGATTAAAGAAAAATCCATCGATTAGAGAATTAGCCAAAATTTGTAAATGAATAAGAAACGTAAAAATGTCTTCAAATTTGTTTTAAATACATTCATTTTTCCAAATATTTTAAAAACTATTCGTAACGATAAGCTTAAGACCAGAGTTCCTTTTTGCAGGCAAATGCCTATTTTTGTTATTTTCGTGTCTAATGCCTAGGCGCCTTTTTTGCCTATTTCTCCATCTTTAAAATTTCAACAAAAGTGCGGAATTTTTTGAAAAAAATCTTTAAAAAAGGTACCCCTAAAAAGTCGACCTTCCCAAAATTAAAAAGATGCTGCCCAAAAACGCTTAATAATAAAAAGTTTAACGCAAATGCATATGTAATTTTTCTGCGATAAAGCTTCTAGAATTTAAAATTTCAGTTTAGATTTAACATTGAATGTATACATTGGATCAATCGATTGTCCACTTTTCTTAGTAATGAATAGACACTTTGAATTGCAAAACTGAGTCGGCCACATTGAAATGCCATTGTTCGGTTTTTTTTAATTTATTGGACAAAAAATTCTAATGCTAACATAATGCTATCAAAGAAGCTATTGCTTTCTAAGTAATCCTTATAAAATACAATAAATTGCTAATATTGGAATCAATTTCCGATAACGGCGTCAATAAATTGCATCGTGTGAATTTTGGGATATTCCGTCGAAGCTTTCCTTTTTTTGGTCGAGGAGGAAACTGTATCAACGGCATTTTCTTCTGAAAAGTATAAAATTAAATATTTAAAAGATGGAAAGACTTTTAAATATTCTTAGCAATTTAATTTATTCATAATTAAATTTAGGTACTTTTCGGTTATGAAGCCAAATTTTGAATTTTAAAAAATCAACAGATGGCGCGTAGAATTGCAAAAACTACGCGCGCGATTATTTAGGAGGCATAAAAGCCACAATTTCAGCTAAGATTTCTTCAAATTGGTCTGCGAACATCTTCGCGCCAGAGGAACTCGCACAGATAAGAGCGAATGAAGCTTTTTGCAATTTTACGCGCCATCTGTTGATTTTTAAAAAGTTCAAAATTTGGCCTCATAACCGAAAGTATCTAAATTTATTTGCCTTGTTTTGTGGTCAATTTGTCAGCCGAGTTGTTTTGTTTTTTTGCTCCAAATAATTTACTCATAAAAGCTAAAAGTTTCAAATTTGGTATTTATTAATTAGAAAGTTAAGCTTTGAATGATTCTTACGATAAGAGGTTTCGATTTCGCCAAATCGCATATTCTCACAACTTTTAAATAATAAAAAAGCAAGAAAAATAAAAATAATAAAACAATTCATTGGTCACTATAAAATCAAACAAAATTAGTCACAAATTTAAAAATGAAAGTTTTTTGTGCTGTGAAATTTTGAATTAATGCAAAAATCTTTTTCTGGAATTATGTAAAAAAAAAGAAAATTTGGACAATTTATAGAAGGAAAATCAATTCCATTTCCTTCCATTGACTCAAAATGCATGTGGCAAAAAGCAAAATGGATAATTATTTTGCGATATTTGGCTTCATTTTGCCATGCCAATGAATGGCATCCGTTTCCGTAAAAGTGTTGGCACTCTCTCCGTTTTTACTTAAAGTGAAAATGTGGCTTAAATGTTAAAGGGTTGTAGGAAACACCACACATTCTTATAAACAGCATCTCCAAAAATGTGACGTTTAACAGTAAAAAGAAATGCCACCAATTCTTCGCATTTCTTCAAATTTAGCCATCGCTAAAAATTCTAAATATTGAAGCGAGAAATATGCGGCTATTACTGATTTTGTTAAATAAAATGCGAAATAAAGCGCTCGAACAACGTCTTAAAAAATGTTCTTTTTTTTGGACCCAAAAACTTATTTTTCACCATTGTATTACTTATTTCGGGAAATTTTCAATGTACATTCAAAATTCAGTTTATAATACTGTCTCGTAGAACTACGACCTGGGGCCCGTACCATAAAGGCCGGGTAGGGGGTAAATAACCCCCGGGTAGGGGTTAAACAACCCTCACCCGGTACCACAAATGGCAACCCCGGGTA
>JAKKIK010000244.1:0-38580 GCA_024500135.1 Heterodera carotae
AAATTATGCGTTATGCGTTATGCGTTTTTTTAGGTGTGCCAAAATTATGCGTTATGCGTTATGCGTTTTTTTAATTTGGTATGCGCACATCCCTGTTCGGAATCAAATTCGAGTACCGAATAAAGTTTGGACAAGCCGCAAAAAAGTTATGGCTTTGGATATTTTTATTCAATCCGGCACCAGGAAATTTTTTTTGGTTTTATTCGGTACTCGGACCGGTAGTCTTAAAAATCATATTTATGCAATTTTGGCCTTTTAAAAAATATTTTGAGGACCCAAACCGATTGTCATTTTCTGGAAGCCGGAATCAGCTAAAGCAATTTTGGAAAGTGAGTTTGTATAGTTGTTACAGAAGTGAACTCATAACAAAAATCATTACTGGCAACTTTTTAAAATGCTCCGAAAATTAATTTCAAATAAATTTTCAAAAAAATTGCTTCAGGCAATGTGCTTACCGCAAAGCCGTTTGAGTACAGCTTGTTGCAAGATTGGCTTGGCACTGGACTGCTGACAAGGTGCACACAGAAAATAAATGGGATAATAAATGACTAAGTTTTAAAAATTAAAAAAACTAATTAAAATAATTAGGTAATATTCGAAATTGTATATAAGCCCATTTTGCATACTTTTGTATTAAGTGCGGGAGAAAAGTGGCAACGACGACGGAAACTGCTGACGCCGGCATTTCATTTCAAAATTCTGGCTAACTTCATTCAGGTAAAAATTTGCATAATTAATAGGAAGGTGGACAATTCCATTAAGTTTTTTATTTAAATTTCCCGGGTATTATTAATTAAGGCTTTGTCGGAAAAAGATTAAAAATTTTTAGTTATTTATCAGTGCTTATGATTAAAGGTGTTCAATCGACAGTCCAATGTGCTAGTCGAATTGTTGGATGATTGTGCCGAACATGGATATCCATTCGACTTCTATCGGATGATCAAACTCTATGCTTTGGATATTATTTGCGGTGGAAAATTACATATTATAAATTAAAGAAAAATATAATTTTTTTTATTTTTTATTTGAGCTAATTTTCAAAAGATTAATTGGCTGAAATTGCATTATTTCCAGTCCCCCGCCCCCCCCCCCATTTTATGAAATCAAAAATGGGAAAATCACAAATAAATTGTTCATACGGTTACTTCCGGGTTATGTACCCCGAACTGCACGCCTACCGCCCCCCATCAAAAATTTTGTAATTTGAAAATTTTTTAAACTTGTTGAGATAATTGTTTGGATCTTATGACGGAATAACAAAATTTGACAAATATCCAAGGTCTTTGAAAAAAGGAGAGTCTTTTAAATTTAAATTATTTTCTCTCATTTTTTGTACACAGAAGCGGCAATGGGCACTCAATTGGACGCTCAACGTGGCGGCAACCCGAAGTATGTGGAGGCGGTCAAAAAAATGTGCGAGTTGTCTTTTTTGAGGTAGAGGCATTTATTATACCAAAAAAATGTAGAATTTTTTGATTTTTTAAATTGAATTAAGATATTTTAAACGAATTTTCAATTATGTTTTCAAAAAAATTACTTTGTCCCAATGCTGGTCCCTCACAAATAGAATGCGCTCGCCATGGCTTTGGCCTGCTCCGGTGTGGTGGTTGTCTGGCAAGGGGGGCGAATTTGCACGAAATTTAAGGGCAATCACCGAATTCACCCAAGGGGTAAGTCATCAGTTAGCAAAGCCATTTTAAATACAAACTGATAAATTTTGGTACGAATTTTTAAGATTATAGACAGCATTTTTAATTCTAAAAAACTCTACCGGAACCCAGGACCCGGATACAGACAACGGGTACAGGTGCCAGCACAGGTTTTTCGAAAAATGCCTGTACCTGTGCCCTTAACCACAACAATAATACAGGGCCTGATCCGTTATGGTCCGGTCTACTATTTCTGATGGCAATTTTCAATTTGATTTTAAAATTTAAATTACCGTAAGGTTATCGCCACTCGTAAGCATGAGCGAGCTCTTCTACGACGACGACAACAACAGAAACAACAAAGTGGCGACAAAAAAAGCGACGATTTTATTAAGCAGCAAAATGGGTACACAACAACCACCAAAAACAGCAGCAAAAGCACAAATGGCAATGCCGTCGCGGATCAGTAAGGCCCTGGGAATATATTTTTAATTAAAATTTTACACTATAATGCACAAAAATGCATTTCTTATGCTTTTCGTATCCGTATTTTCCATATTTCGGGCTTTATGTGTTGGTCCATTTTTCAATATTCGCCTACACTTTTTTGGCCATTATTCCCTGCCCTTTTCATATAAATGTCTGTCCATATTTTGGCAATTTACATCAATATATATAATTTGTCAGCTCCACTGATCAACAACATGCAAATGGTGGAGCTCAAAAGAAGGCTACTACTGCTGCCTGTTTTTTGGACATATTGCTGGAGCTGCAGGAACAGAGCAACTTCAGCGACGAGGACATCCGCGAGGAGGTGGAGACGTTCATGTTTGAAGGGCACGACACTGTGGCAAGCAGGTGGTTGTTGCTGGACGGGGGAACAAATTTTAAACATATTAGGCTTTAGGTTTAAGCCAAATTTTGTACACATTGGCTGTCTTACAAAACGTTATGATCCAAAAACTTTGTGTTCCTCCCCAACCTCGTTTTTTGTTCTCAGCCCACCACCAAACTGTTTTTGACTAATCGGCCCAAAAACGGGGCTGGGACCAAAACGGCGGGGTCATAATTCTCAAAGCCGAAAACAATTTCCCGCCAATGGATAAATTGATATATGTACACTGTAAAGTTTATGATTTAGTGTCGGCTTTACCGTATTCTCATTGGGCCATCGGCCCACATTGCAGGCACGGATCCATGCCGAAATGGACGATTTGTTTGGCGACCAGCCGGGACGGGATATCACTTATGACGACTTGCCACAGATGCGATACACGGAACAGGCAAATAAATACAAATATGTATTATATAAGAGTGAAACAATTTAGCTAGAAAATTTATATATGTAAAATAAATTAATTTAACAGAATTTAAATAAATTTTAAAATCATTAATTTATGGATTGGAACCATTACATCATTCACATTCAGTGTGTTCGCGAAACTATGCGTTTGCTTCCGTCCGTGCCCTTAATTGGCAGGTGGTTGATGCTGTAATTTGTATTATGATAAATTTCTACATGATTTTCAAATATAAAATTAAAAAATTTCATTTAAAATGTTAATAAAATTCATTTTGTAGAGACATCACTGAGACAACCGAAATTTGTGGCTTCACAATTCCAGCCGGATGCACGGCAATGGTCGCACCGTTCTCCATTCACAGAGACAAAAGAGCAAGTTTTTATTTTAGACCAAAAATTTGAATTTTGAGGAGTTACAATAACCCACCACCTTTTTTCATAAGTACAGTATTACCATGCGCCGGACGACTACGATCCCGAACATTTTTCTGAACAAAATGTTCGCCGACGCCAAAAGGAGCCTTTCGCATATTTGCCATTTTCTGCCGGGCCTAGGAATTGTATAGGTAAGATTTTCTAATTGCAATAGCATTCTTAGGCTTATTTAAATTAAACAATAATTAAAATTTTTTTAAAGGAATTTATTAAATTTAATTGCATTTAAAGATGAAAATAAAATGAATTGACCCCTCGTATTTGTTTCATAAAAATATTTTTAGGACAAAAATTTGCGGCCACTGAACAGAAAATTTCATTGGCAAAAATTTTTCGTCGATTTCGCGTCATTTCTGTTCAACATGAACTCGAAAGTCGTGGACTTCCTGAGCTGGTGTTGAAGCCAACGGACGGCTTTTGGATCAGAATTGAGCGAAGATAAAGCTGCGCAAAAAGAAAAATTCGCTAAAATATTATATTTATTGTAAATTAAAGCAATATGTATCAATTTAAAATAATATACCATAAAAGTGAGAGGTGCAATTTGACTGCTGCTTTCCATTATGGGACAATTTTGTGATCACTGATAACGTCAAATCCGCTTAGAGTTTTTCTTTTTCTCGCAGCATAGGCAAAATATGTAAAACTGTCTCTGATCCTGTTACAGGATTCTTAATTTTTGTTCGCTTTTTTATGGATTAGGTCGCCTATCGTGCTCAAAGAAAGAGGCTAGTAAAATATTAAAAAAAAACAAATTTACAATAGTATTTTATGCCACAAATCCAGACTAAATACTAAACAATGGCATCCCGATCGGTCCCCCGTTTATTACCTAATTCGACACCTTTATTGGCTTTATTGTTTTGTATTAGTAGCATTTTGTTTTGTTCAATCACATTTATCGGCGTAAATCAGCAGAAAGAGAATTCATTCCATCCCGACGAGCAAGGGCGTATTCAGAGCCCGTAGTAAAAGAAGCGGGAAATTTTTACAAAAATATTCCTAGGCCTATTAAATAAAGTAATAATTATTTTAATTTGAATTTATTATTCAAAGCTTTCATATTAGTATTTTTAGGACAAAGCGGTCAATGAACTCATTGACAAAAATCTTTCGTCGATTTCGCGTAGCACCAGAAAATGGCAAATGAAATAAAAATGGTTTCACTGAATTGAAATATCTACAATATATAACTATATATGTACATGTAGACATAATTATTTAATTTGCCTATCACTTCGAACTTTGACGGGATTAATTTTTCATATGAATAGTGTTGCATTTCAACTGCGGGGGCAGGTTTACTGCGTAACTTTTTAATGAATTTAAGAAATATTCAGCAAAGCAAAAATTTTTACAACCATTCAAAAAGCATTTTAAAAATACAATTTGGATCAATATATTTAATCAATAATAAATCAATAATAAAAGAAAATCGATATAATTTTTGATCATGCCAGTGTCAAGAATTGGAGAGGGCAATTCGCGAATTTGTTGTGCTCATTTCGGACCAACAGCATGCGGCCTTCCCCACTCAAGCCATTTGGCTGAGCGAACACAATCTAAAAAATTACATTATACTATGGCTTAAGGAGTTTTATAAGCCGAACCGAAAAGCGGCATCGTCAAAACAAAAAACTAAGTCGAAAAGTGGCCTAACCGAAAACCGGGGCCCCCAGTCCGAAACGGGTCTTTCTCTGTCCCACGGTTCGTATTCGGCGGTTGGTCTCGAGTTCAGTTCGTTCATTTTCCGACCTGGTCCCTGTAGAGACGCATTTTCTGTTCCACCAAATTGCAGCTTTGCAACAGTTGCATCGGCTGTTCCTCCATGTGATAGGCAGCAACACAACTGCTCGGGAAAGTCAGCAAATGTTCCAAACAATCATTGAGCTACAAAATTAAAAAAAAATGAATTTAAATAAAAATGATAAAAAATATTGGATGCAAAAAAAGGCTATCAGTTTCGATATATTAAGCATAAAAAGCACACATTATCCACTTAGTTTGAAGCTTTTACATTGGGTTTAATAATGCCTTTTTGTGATTTTAGTGATTATTGATGCCTTTTTATGCCTGTTTTGACATTTGGTTCCTTTTGGTATGACTTTTTTGGTGTTTTGGCATTAATCTCCCAAGCTTGTTTCAAAATTAATAAATGACCTTAAGAGATGGACTTTTTGATTTTTTTAAACTACTCCTACAAACTAAAACAATGCAAATAAATAAATCACCTTAAAGCCATGCTTCCAGTCCGGGTCGCCGTTGTCCACCACAACGACGCGGTCACCCGGACGCAGCACACAGTCGCCCGCCGAGCTGTACTCGTGGATGATGATGTGCATCATGCTGCTGCCGTTGTTGTTATTGTTGGGCGGTTGTAATTGTTTCTGCATAAGTACTCCTTGCTGATGATGTTGTTGAACAGACGATGGCACTGGCGGAAGACGTCGTTGATATTGAGGCTGCTAAATTCAAAAAAAAAAAAAAATTAGCGCCTGGGCATAATGCGTTCCAGAGGCCGTGAGCAGATTAAAAAAACTACCTGAATTTTTTCAGTCAGAAATCCTAATAATTCTCGTCTTCTTTCAAATATTTAATTTTTTTTCTCATTTTATGGAGGGGGGGGGCTTTATTAGAGCAGAGGTATTTGCTTAGTTTTTGCTTAATAATAGCTTCAAACATAAAAATTTACGAAGTTACCACAATTTTGTAGAAATTTATTGACCACAAAAAAGTGCAGCCCAAAAACTTAGGACGAGGGCCCGGGTTAAGCCATTTTTAAGCTAAAAATTGAATCACTGACCGCCGTCGCTGACTGAACTGCTTCAGAAGGCAATGCTTGCTGCTGCGTTCTACAGAGCGGAGATGCACTTTTGTCGAAGCTTTGTTGTACGACGATTGATGAATCGGCAAATCCACGCGCTGAACGCATCGGTTTAGTCTCTGAATGAATGTTGCCGAGAATTTATAAAATTATGGTCTGTAATTAAAAATATATTTAATTTTAACTAATAAATTTTGCTGACAATGATCATTAATTAAGAATTAATGTACAATAAGAAGCTCTTTTTATGCACTACTAAATTTCAAAAAATGCCTGTTTAATGAAGGTAATTAATTTAATTTAAAGTTATGCATCACTGTAAAATGTACTTTTTGTACCTTTGGTTGCTCGAATCAATTAAATTCCATTTTATTGTTCGATTTAATTTTTTCAAAAAAAAATGGCATTCTTACTGTACTGCTGCCTGATCATGCCGCTTTGCACCGGTTCCGGCATTTCTGCACAGTCCAACGACAACGACTTCATTTTCTCCGACAGTTTTGGACGTCTTGAACCACTCGTCGACGGTTGCAGACAATTGTTGGCGTTTCCTTCGCCGTTTGCTCCACCAATTGCCGAACTTTTTCCGACAGAAATACCTTAAAATAATTAAACAAATTTAGAAAAAAAAATGTTTTTTTTTGCAACATTAACAAATTGCATACAAAATTAGCCCCCAAAAAGATTGAAGATAAATTCTCCAAACAAATACAAAACAAGATTCAAAAATCCGCTTATTACATTTATTAAATTTAAAAACGCTGACAAACTTGTTAAAAAATTTTGAATACTGGAGATACACAAATAATACTTTGAATTATGTATTCGTGCGCAAGTTTCTTCAACAAATATTTGTAAAAATTAAAAAAAAAAAAAGTTTTTCACCGGCGATGCCGACTATTGGCACCGCCAAACGACCGATCTTTAACAAACAAAATTTTTGTTTCCCACTCCAAACAAAAGCCGGCTAAAAAATGCTCTTAGTTTCGGTAAATATTGATGCTGAATCACGCGGGTGGCGAGATGCAAAAATGTTAAATGGAAGTCAAAAATTTGGGAGAAAAAACACAAAAACTTTTGAATTTTTCTTTGAAAATAATAAAAACGTAAATTTCTAGTCCGATTCATAAACTAATTAAACATCATTAAAGACAAAGCATTTTCAACAAAAAAATCACTTTTTGGTCATCTAAAGGTTCACAAATTCGTAAGTAACGAAATTATAATGAATAATTAATTACTTACCTAAGTTTAACATAATAATCACGTGGGTTCAGAGCAGGGATGGAACCGGATTCCGGACTTTTTTTGGGGGGTCCGGAATTCCGAATTCCGGATTCTGGACTTACATTTTTGCCATCCGGTTTCATCCCTGGTTCAGAGTGTGATTTTTATATTTTAAAGTTTCCATGAAAAAATCGCGGCATAAAAATGGTGAGTGAGAGTGACCTTTGCTAATGGATTTTGACTTTTTTTTTTTTTGTTTCATCCACCCACGCACCCCGTGGCGGGTGCCTTTTAGTCGCTTTGTGTGTGTGAGGGCATATAAATATTAATTCCGCATCCACAATTCGTGCGGAAAGCGCCGCGGGGGTGGCATGGAAGGCGGGGGCGGACAGAATGGCGCCGGGGGGAAGGGGGCACCGAGGTTCGGAAATTCCCAATTTTTTCCCCCAGTAATAAAGGCAAATTTTAATCATTTTTGGAAGTAAATTATTTTTGTGCAGCGAGTTGCTTATTATGGACAAAGAATGAGGAGAAAAAAAGATAATTAATTAAAACGCTCATTCTTCAAAACTTTTAATTAGAGGCGGTCGAAATGGTCGGCCGGTCCATTAATTTTTTCGGTAAAAACTAAAAAAAAACTATTGTAGTGAATGCTATGTAAATATATTTTCATTAAGAAATGATTTATTTTGCCTTTTGAATAAATGAAATTAACATGAAAATACTGTAATAATTTACATTTATATTGTAATTATTGTAATTTTCCCTTGTAAATTAGACACTTACAAGAAATAATGATAATTTATTCCGTTTTTTATCGGAGGCGTTGGGAGCATTAGTGACGGGGGAGTCGCGGGACTGATAAGGCATCGGCGGAGTTGAGGACAGGTGAGTCTGGGCACGGCACGTCGGGGGAACGGCGCGTCGGGGGAAAGGGACGTCGGGCGACGTGGCTTCGGGGACGGGTGAGTCGGGGGACGGTGAACGTCGGGGGACGGATGAGTCGGGGTACGGGGCTTCGGGGACGGGTGAGTCGGGGGACGGGTAGCAACCCTAATGGACTAATAAGCATCAAATTTAAACTTTTTTCTTTAACAGTTCTTCAAAGGAGAATTCGTCCGAAAAATGACACTTATTCATTCATCCCCATTGAAATATCTGTGTCAGCCACTTACTTTTTTTTACAATTGGTGTGCCCCCGCGGCAAAAAAATAAAATGATGCTAACTTTGCGAATGCGCCACACTCTCTCCCCCCTCCCCCGCCACGTCAGCGTTAATGAAGTACATTTTGGCACAAACAAATAGAGGAGGAAGAAATGGAATAGTGCCAACTATTCCATTTTGCAGAAACAATCATTAATGAAAAAAGTGCAGAAAATATTTATGTATAATTTGGATCTATAATTCTAATCATTTTTCGGCTTTTTAGCTGTTAGTTTTTTCGCAACATTCGCACTCAAATATATAAAATGATGTTTTGAGTATTATATAATAATATTAGAAAATATAATTAATTAAATATTTTGCACTTTTTGGCCGATTATTAATGAATTAATAGGTGCCATTAAAAACATAATCACCATGAAGATGCGGTGTCGATCCTCCGGCCACCAACCGCGGAGGACGCGTGGCGCAGCATTCGCTGCCAGAGTAAGTGCCCGAGTCTTGCAGAGACGTCTGCGACAAGTCGCGCGGGCTCGGCGTCAACGCGTCAAGCGCCATGACAACATTTTGCGAACCGCGACGACTTCCTTGAAAATCAAAGAACAATTGAATAAAAATTAATTATTTTTAAATATGAATTACAACAATACCGGCAGGTGTGCCATATTTCTCTGTGGCCTGCTTCAGTGCCAAATACACAGGGTCAATATTGTCGGGGTCTGCAATTTTTCTATTGTTAGATGTCAGTCAGATGATGTTCGTACAGGACTCAATTTCCGGAATAAACTTTTTTGACCAGTATATAAGATGGGTTGGGCATTTGTTATCAACACTAGAGAGACGGAACGGGGAACCCACCATAATGCCGGGAATCGGCTCCATTTTGGAAAACTATTCTATTTGGTTTCCGCCTAATAAAGCTCCCCCTCTATTGACTCCCCCCCTCTAATAGAGACCCCCTTTCTTAAGCCTTCGATGTGTTGTGTCCATACAACTTGCCCTGCTCTGTGGAAGAGCCTGCAGTGCCGCCGTTTCTGCCCGGTGTCGACTCGTTGGAGAAGGATGAGCCGCGGCTGCTCTCGTCCTGCTGCTGCTGTTGGCTGTACTGCTGGCAGTGCTTGTCATAATCATTGCACTGCTGGTGTTGGCGCTGAAATCGCGGTGCCAAATCGCTGTTTGGTGAGCGCCGAAGAATTCGGCGCTCAACGCCGCCGCCCCCTCGGCGGCAGCAAATGGTCGGATTTGAATTTGCGCGAACATTGGCCAAATGTTGCTTGTGGGGATTGGAGAATGAGCATAAGAGAGGTTTAAGACAAAAAATTTAAATGCCAATGCTTTTTTCAAATCTTTTGCTTTGCGGCAAAGAAAAAGTTCTAATCTTACGGTTTTCCTTATTAGGAGTCTAAAAGCTTAAAGATAATTTTCTTAGTCAATTTTGAGTTGGGAATATGCGGGGGGAATTGTATTATAGGTTCAAAATCTTTTGTACAATGGCATATGACGAAGCTGCACCGGATGGCGGTGTGTAATGGCCGGGAAACGCTTCATTTGGCATGAATGATGATGAAGCATGGCCAAAATAGGCACCGGCACTGATTTTTCGTTTTTTCTCGTCAAATAAATTGCTGCAGTTTTGCTGCTGCTGTTGTGCCATTGACCATCGATTGGCCGCCATCTGTTGTGCCAATCTAGGCGTTGAACCGATCGGGCATTGCAGCGATCGTTGACTGATCAGAGCGCCGCGACGCGATGTCGACGCCACTGCGGTGGAAATGCCGCGTCGCAATGCTTTCACCTTAGGCGAAGTTGCCATGACCAGCGGTGAACGCTGCTTTTGCTGCTGCTGATCGGATGCGGATTGTAAGACGCGATTTGTTGACCCGCAAATGGAGCCCTTTCGATGGTTTGCCTGCTGATCAATGATATTTCATTGAACCGAGGACGGAGGATAAGCATCCCCCTCTAATTGAGTCCCCTCTTTTGTGGCGATTTAAAAAATAACCCTTGAGGGCTTTAATACAGAGAATTTTTCTTTTGACACGATTAAATAAGAACATATTTTTTTTTGCATTTATCGGCACTCAAATCATTCGGCACTGGGTCAGCGAGTAGCCGGCTCGACTCAGTGCAGCATTACCTGACTCGATGCAGCCATTGCTGGTGGTGGCCGCCATTGCATTCCGTCGTCCTCCACATTGTTGCAGTATAATGAAGGCTGAGATTTTACAACGGCGCCGCCGGCGCTTTGCTTCCGCGGCTTGCTGCCGCCACTGCAAGTGGTGTACTGCTTGCCAACGTTGTTCAACCGATTTGACCAACTGCTTGACATCGACCCAACTACGGCAGAAGCAGCAGCAGTTGGTAGTGGTGCTACCACAATTTTGTTTCGGCTGCTGTGGTTCATCAACAGTGTGTGCGCAGAGTGTGCGTTTTTGAGCGGTGCCCACAATGGTTCGACGGGTGCTTTTGGCAGCTGACGGCGACGATGAAGCCCATGCCCTTTATAGGGACGGCCACCGCTAAACACAGCGTTGGCACAAATTGCTTCATCATTATCATCATCATCGTCCGCCTCATTATCACGGCATTCCCATGGGTACTGCTGGTGGTGGCTGTTTTGTTGTGGTTGAAGGCTTGACCTTCTCACGGAATGTACTTTTTGTTGTTGATGATGCCGTTGATAGTGATGATTATGATGACACTTTTTGAATGAACAATTTTGTGAGTGGTCGTCCAACTGAGTACTAATACTATGTTCAGGCAGCAGTTTGTGCTGCTTTTGCTGCTGCTGATATTCCGTGCTTTTATACCTTCCGCCGTCGGCATTCTCCATCATATCCATTATTGGCGACGGCACAGCATTTGAAATGTGATTTTTTCTTCTTCAAATTTTTATTGTCGGCACCGAAGGCGGCGGGTGGCACACGAAAATATTTTGTCGAGTCGGTAGCGCCAAGTGGCAGGAGATTTGTGAAAAATATTGTAATAAGTGTGACAATAAGCCGTCCGGTTTTGGCAGTCTATTTTAAATTTAATTGCATTGATGGCTTAACACGCTTTTGGAGAGGAAAATGGCAAAAAAAGAAAATTATGAAAAAGGGAGTCAGTCGAACAATTTTCGAGGAACAAAGGAAAAAAATGTACGCATTGGACTGGAAAACTTTGAATATGTAATTTTTGGTGTGTGCCAAAGAGTGTTTTAATTTAAAAATGACAAAAAAACAAATTTGCTCCAGCAGTAACCGATGAAGCAAAAAAAAAAAAAATCGGGACACTAATTTGATGCTTAAATCCAAAAGTATCCTTTCTTTAATTATTTTTAAATTTATAACTGATCATTTTCTTGAACAGATATTAAAAAATAATTATGGAATAATCAAAATGAAAAATTTTTTTAAGGAGGGTAATCAATTGGTCCAAATGCCCATATGTCAAAATTTATGATCTGCGACCCTGAATACTGCTGGAAAAAATTTTTTTACCATAATTTTTTTAATTTGAAATTTTCCAGTCGAATTTTGACTCATTTTGTTATTTTTTAAGTCATATGTTATATATATAATTGATGTGCTTATGACATGAGTTGTCTGTCTACAGAACAGTTTTGTGTCAATTTAAATGCAATTTTGGTCCAAAAATCGGCTGCTTGAAAGTTGGGCCAAAGGTGCTCGCTCCACGGCACATTCATTCATTCATTCATTCATTCATTCATTCATTCATTCACCCGTCGCCGGCGGCGACATTAATAAGGAAGTGAATTCTGTTTTTTTATTATTGTTGTTAAAGTGGCACCCCGCTAAGAATGAATGAATATGAATGATTGGTGGTCGGTCGGTCTAACAGTGTTTGAAAGTGCCAAATTTTGCCTCAAAATAAGTAAATAATTATTTGTCTCTGACTTTTCGTTCAAAAAATAAACTCATGCTCAGTTTTATGAGTATCCTCACCCCGAAAGATGTTAAAAAATGGCATTTCTGTCAAAGATAATTATTAATCCAAATGTTCGCGAGGAAGTCTCAAAATTCCTCTCTTAAAAATGGCATAGGGAAGAAATTTTGTGGCATTTTTACATACATACTTTTCTTCTATGCATTATTTGCTTATTATATTATTAAATAAGAAAATCTTATTAAATTAAGGTATATTATGGCATTTTAGTACAGCCGGATGACCCAAAAAGCCTTTTCCGCCTAATAAATAAGAGTTTTGCGTAACTTTTGATTCATACCTTATTAATAGTGACGTTCGAGAGTGTCGGTTTCGGTTCCCGACTCGGGAAAAGTCTCGGTTTTTTGGGTCTCGGTCCCGAGCCTGGAGGTCAATTCTCGGAAAATTTTCAGTCTCGAACGTGTCACTACTAATTAAGATAATGCAAGTACATAGAAGAAAAGTCGTTAGAAGAGGATTCCTCCCAGGGATAATTGGATCAGAGGTCGGCAGAAAGAAATGGGGCGGAGGTCTACCAACAAAATATATAGGAAAGTGTCAAAAAAATGTTTTATGTGTCGCAAAACACCAAAAATTAACCTAAAATTAATATCAATGTTGGAAGTTTTTTTTTTATAAATTTCAATTTTTTCCACAAATTCTATCCTTAAAAACTAGGTCAAAATCACACATTAAAATTCACCAATTGAGAAATTTGTTCAATTTTTCTCAAACAGTAAAAAATAAATAACGCGTTGATGCATAAAAATTTTTTCAATTTTCTTCTTATTGGATTGAATGGCGGAGGGGGGGGGGGGAAGGGGGCGTGGGTTTTGTGGATATGTGTGGGTGGAGGGCAAAAGTGGCAGCAGTGCCAACTTTGCTTCCCCCTGCCAGCCCACCCGCCGCCTCCTTAACACAGCCACCACAACGAGTTGGACTATAAAAAAGGGGGCGATGGACAAATAAAAAATAAAAAAAGTGGCCACAAAACGTGGTGGCCTTAGGGCATCCCCGCGGAGGAGAAAAGTAATGCGCCTGGGGGGACGTCGGCCAAAGACGGACGGACGGACAGCGGGACGGGCAAATTACGCCGCCGATTGCAGCTGAATTGAGGAAAAGCGTGCAAAATTGATTAAATAAATTGATGGCAAAAAATGCATTCTTTCTTTGTTAATGAAAAAGGACGACGGTCATGGCAAAAAGTAAAGGAGCAAATGAATGGTCACAATGAAAATATAGCCAATAATAAAAAAAAAGTAAATACGATAAATTTAATTTTTCTTTAATTAAACAAATAAAGAAGCCGAACCGGAGAACTGCAGCTTCAAGATAATAATTTGTTTGCGATATTGAAACAATCTGTGCGTAATGTAAACATTTTGGCCAGACGGAATTGGGGCCCGACCGATTTTCCCCAGTTTTGCGTGATTTTCGGACAAAAAAAGGCGTAATATTCAAAAATATATGTTTAAATTTATTTTCTTTAGGAAGACCCTCTAAATATGTAAAAAAATAACTCTAGAAAGTATAAAAGTGTCCAAACACAACTGAAATTTGGACGATGCCAAATACGTAAAAAAGATAAGCACAATTTGCATAAATTTGCCAACCCTTATAATTGGTTTTTTGTGATGCCAACATAAGTGTCAGTAATGCCATTTGGCATTTTGTGCCAATTATGCAAATAGTGGCGATAGCGCACGCCAAAACAGATGGCAAAAAAAAACGAAATGGCTAATTATATATTCGCTTAAAACACAATATAAAATTAAAAGCAGTTTAAGACCAAAAGACGCACTTTAATCAAATCCGACCATTTGCCAGTTTTTATTAGGTAAATATTTAATTATTATATTCATTGTTTATTTATTTGCAATAATATAAATTTAAAAATAATTTTCCGCCAACCTTTGGCATGTTTTTGAAGCGTGTCATCGCGGCGACCACACGCAATGCGGATGTCCATTTTTTTGCGGGCGGTCCCCCCGCTTTTTTCGGTCCGCGAATTTTTTGCACACATTTTTCATCACATTTTTGATGCTGATTATTATTGGCATGGGGCTCCTGATGCTGTAAAAATGTTTTAATTAAATTTTCTAATGAAAGCGAAAATGGGATATAATGTACATATATCGCATGGAATTAAGAATAAGATGGAACGGACTTAATCATCCCTTTTTATTCAACAAAAACAAATAGTCTCTTCCTATATTAGAGCCTCCGGAGCTCTATATTTCAACCCCACCCGGCTTAATGGAGAAAGGAATGTTTTATTTTCAAATTTTTACAAAAGTACAGCAAGTATGGGAACAAAATTAGCCTTTTTTCTTGACATGAAACGCCCATGGTATCCAGTTTTGACGAAACTTAATAGTACCACCCCATGAATGTTGATGGCGTGACTCACACACATTAGAAATTTATGGCAGAAATGTGCCACTGCCGTATGTCTACATATAAATGCGGCACGGCATTTTTCTCCCAAAAATAAATTTCTACACCTCTTTTTTGTTGTTGTTGTGCCCCTCGTCGTCCTCAACCACAACAACAATTGGTGATGTCGTCGAACTGGTGTTTGTCGTGGTTTTAGAGGGCGATGCCGTCCGTAGCATTGCCTCATCACCGGACTGTCCAGAGACGGCGTCCCGTCGTTGTCGCTGGTGGTTCACCACCAGCATCTGCTGGTACGCCTTGTTCAGCTCGTCCTTAGCCAGCGGCCGACGCGACGGCGATCCTCTGCCGCCGCCGCCGCCGACGGCATCCGTGCCGCCACCGCCGCTCATTTTCTCCACACCGATCATCATTTTGTTAGTTGTACACTTAAAGCATGACAAATAAGAAAAAAAACGAATTAAAATAGCTTCTTAATCTCGGCAAAAAACCATATGATTTTGAAAACAAATTAAAAGGTCGAGGGAGTTCAAAGCTTAAAACGATTCTGTGTCTGCCAATTAAAAAAGACCTTTTTTCAGTTGATCAGTTTTATGTAGTGGGACCGAAGTCAAAGGGTTTTTTTTAAATCATTTCTCTCACCTTTTGAAGTGATCACTGGACGATCAGCAGTCTTCGTCTGGTAGATCAACGTTGTTTGTATATTCAAAAGTATTTGCTGAGCTGTTGGGGTTAAGCGGGGATATTTTTTAATTGGAATGATCTAAAAATTTTATTTGGATAAGATTTTTCATTTGTTCGCCAAAAAATTCAGTTTTCGATAAATAATATTTCTCGGAATTTTTTTTTTTTGCCCAGCAGATGAGTTCTTCCTGGTGCTGGTGAATGATGAGTTAGTTAGTTTGGACTTCCGATATTGGCCCAATTTCCCATCGGAAATGCGGGGGTGGTTGGTTGGTTGAGGGCGGAAAAAGCTTTTTTTTTGTGAGTAGAGAAAATTGCGGAAATGGTCGGAATTAGGGGGGGGGGGGGGGTAAATATCGGCAGCGGTGGTGCCAATGATGTTTATTTGAGCAAAATGAAAATTTAATCCTTGGAAATTATGCCTCAATTTAAATGGAATCCTATTGAAAAATTCGTATGATTTATACTCGTTTCGCGAAAATGATTGCATTCGATAATTAATTAATTCGCATCTGTTAAAATGAATAATACCCATTTATCATTTAATTTATGCAAAATTTAATCCGTCCGCAAATGTCACACTGCAAGAAGCCGTTAACAAATTTAAAAAAATCTATTTTTTTGGCTGAGGTCGAATAAAAGCTTTGGATAAAACAAAAACCCAAGCGAAGAAGGAATTTATTTTTAAATTGGTAATTCGGCGCAAAAATCGCGGTACTGATTTATCGGGGACAAATTTACTTTACAAATAAAAATATGCACGCTCATTTAATAACGTAAAGTTAAGTTAATAAATGTGAATTTGAGGCAAAAATTGAGTTAGTGAGCCCTTTTCTGTTCTTGCACACAATACCACATTGGTACTTAAGTATGTATACTTTTATAAGTGTGGGAAGAGGGGGGGGGGTCTTCTATTAAAAGATTGCATATTTATCTTGTGGTAAATTGATTCCAAATTTTGAGATGAATGTCAAGAAAACTTTTACACATTAGCCGTAAATTCACATTCATTTGAGCGTGTGAGAGAAGAGTGAATGTTTGTTAGCTGAGGCGTGCGTGAGAAAATTTAAAAATTGTCGCAATGTTTTAAAGGCTTCAATTTGGAAACATTGCGATAGCTTAAATCTCTATGCTTCAATTTATTTTTCATCGATTTCTACCAATTTCAGTTAGGCATTAGGCAAAACTTGTGACGGTTTTTTGAACCTTCACAGACCATTCGCCGCTTTTAACAAATCCCAAGTAAACTTTTTTCAATGAAATGTTACATATAAACAAAGTGCAACAACAGCAGCAAAGACTTAAGTATCGTTAGTGACTGTGAATGTTTATAACATAAAATTGGCACATTTTGGCTTAGACCAAAAAATTTTGAAAAATAAAAAGAAAAATTATCACCAAAAATCAAAAGTATTTGGTTACATGATAATAAATGATTGTACTTTTAAATTCAATGAATTTTCAGCTTTTAACACGACGAGGCCTTTGACAAAGTTTCCTTTTTTGAATGGAATATATTAAGCACCAAAAAGCGTTTTGGTATGGTTTGACATTAACAAAGAAATCCAAACAAACAAAGAAACTTTTTTTTAAAGCGGACTAAAGGGACTTTAAATATTTAACGAGGGTAAAAAGATGAAAATTGTGTGGAATCTTTTGGTGGAAAATAAAGAAAAAAGTTTAAACAAATATTGCAATTTGTTTCCTCTTTTGGGGTGGCTTTGAAAATACAATAAAACACCCGAAGGCGCAACGAACAAATGTGCTGACAAAAAAAGTTCTTTTAAAATTTTTAATACCTAAAATTCAATAAATTTTTTCAAAATTTACAACCAGCAAGGAATTGAATTTGAAAAATTTTTCAAATAAAAAAGCTATATTAATATTGCAAATGGATAAGTGAAATGATGTCTTCTTGCTAAAAAGGTGAAAAAGTGGCCATCCATTAAAAGATTAAAAGTGTGTACCTTATTTGTTAGTGAACCACTTTATTAGAAAATGATAAAAGAATTTACCTATTATTTACATTTACCTTTTTGAAATGACCACCAAAAACCAACAATTATTTCCAATTTGTTTAAATGAAATAAATTTTAAAGTGTCGACAAATTAGCGAGAAGATAAAAAACCAAAAAAGAAAAAAAAACATCTTCACATTTCGCCATTTTTGTGCTAATGCAATTTGCGACCAGCAGCAACTGTTTGGAGGCGATAAATGAATGAATGGAAATGAATCTTCTCTTACTTTTAAGTGCTTATTTTCTCACACACAAACACATGCACACAACACTAACCAACCAAACATCCAATACATATTTTGCCCCTATTTTTTGGCCTATGCTTTTCCTCAATCCATACATTCATTTATCCATCCATCCATTTATCCATTAGTCCAAAATGTGTGGTGGTGGCGACGGTGGTGGGGGTGGTTGAGGGTGGGCGTGGGTGGATGATGTCTGATCGATGGATGTGATGCAATAAAAATTGGATAAACTAAAAGTGATCACAAAAAAAGGAGAGTGGGAGAGAGAAAGAGAGAGTCAGGCAAGTATGCATTTGTTGTTTATGGTGGCATTGTGATCGGACCGATTAATTCCGAGACTGGTCTGATCAGAGCCGGCGACGACGGTTGGTAAATAATTTGATGAGAGGGAAGCAATTCATTAAGAAAGGGACTTTGTTTTTGCACCATTATCTTGGTTTATTTAAATTGGCAGATTTATTTCAACGCTTGTAAATAAAGCATCTGTTTGAAAAAAAAATACCTTTAATAATTATCATAACCTAATATTATTTTGTTGCTTTTGAAAATTGAAAAAAGAAAGAGAAAACAGTGAATGGTGTTCTAATGAGAGTGAGTTCCGCATTACACATGTTTTAAATGGCATTGAGGGTCAAAAAAGAGGAAGGAATTTAAAATGCATCATATTCTTTGAAGCATTTTGCACCCGCCCGGCACAAAGCGAAAAAATGCACTGGCGGCATGATTAGCATAATAATGTGCGTGCCGATGTGATGATGATGATATTCATCCAAAAACAATTTGTGGATGGATGTAAAGGTTGTGGATGTGTGCGCTTATCATCATATTACATATACATAGACATGGAGCATAAATACATTTGTATTGTTGCAAAATCGAATTTGAACATATTCAATAGGGAGAGGATAAAAGGTGTCCGGACATTTGATATGGATTTCGTCAGCGACAGCGAGGACATTTCATCAATGGACATATTGACATTATTGGGGCTGTAATGAAATTGAATTTTTATTTCTTGAGAAAATGTTCACAGTACATAGAGTATAATAAATAAATCTGAGTACATAAACCTTTGATTAAAATTACAGACAAAAAATTTGTAACCTATATTAAGTCAAATTTAGACATATATAAATAGTAATAAAAATAAAATTGGTACAGTCGGCATTAAATTATTTTAAAACCAAATAAAATTACCAATGGAGTCAAAAGTAAGACTCTGAATAAAAAGTTACTTTTAGTGAGACTAATATATAAAAAGCGAATAATGCAAAACATAATACATCACTAAGAACTGACCCTAATCTTTATAAACTGAAAAGTCTTTTTAAATTTAAAAATTCAAGCGCAAGAGTCACCTCGCCCTTAAGGCTACCGGTCCGAACGCCAAATAGACCGAACGCCGAATTATCCGAACGGCGAAAACGAATGCCGAATAAAGCAAAAAATATCCAAATGCCGAAAGTTTGAACGCCAAATAGTCCGAACGCCGAATTATCCGAACGGCGAAAATGAAAGCCGAATAAAGCAAAAAATATCCAAATGCCGAAAGTTTGAACGCCGAACAGTCCGAACGCCGAATTATCCGAACGGCGAAAATGAAAGCCGAATAAAGCAAAAAATATCCAAATGCCGAAAGTTTGGACGCCAAATAGTCCGAACGCCGAATTATCCGAACGGCGAAAACGAAAGCCGAATAAAGCAAAAAATATCCAAATGCCGAAAGTTTGAACGCCAAATAGTTTGAATGTCGAAAAGAACAATACAGTCCGAACGCCGAAGCTTCCATGGCCGATCAGTGCTTTCGCAACATGTATCGAACAATAAAAAATATATATATTTAGTAATACGGTGAAAAATTTGTCAAAAAAAGAGAATTTTTGCGTTTGCTTCTTTTTTGTGATTCATCTCAATTTTATTGACACTTCTAACACATTCTACAGGAATTGTTTGGGCATATGTATGTCATCATTTTTTGTCGAATTTTGATGAGGAAAAGCGTAAGCGGCAAAAAATTTTGCCTCATCTTGCCGTTGATTCATCAAAAAAGGCGAGCTTATTCGTTTACAAAACTTTTGCTTCTCCCGTTATGGCTGAGAATGAATAAAAAATCGTTTGCCATCAAAAAACAACAAAAAATGGCCAAAGGAAAAGTGTTAAACATTTTGTCTTCGGTTTGTCATCAATCGTTTTATGAATCTGCTTAAAGCAAAAACATTTTTTGTGCATTAATCATCGAAAGTATATGGGATTTGTATGCATATTTAAGCTGAAGACACAAAGCATTTGATACATTTTAAATATTTAAATTTAAAAAAATAAAAAATTATTTCAATATTCCAAATATACCTACTCGGATTTATATGCATAAGCCAAAAAACGTGCGGGCATATCTTCCTAACTTTTTACCTGTACATAATACCTGTGGACATTCCCATTTTATGCCCATCCAAAGGCTAACATCCATCCACTCATTAAATGAGCATATCCGCAGATTATAGATAAATCTGTTCGTGTAACCCCCTATTGCAGAAATTTACCGTTTTTACTACTAAAATGAAATTGATTATCTTCGTTGTGATCGTTTTTTTTTCCTTTGGTGCTTTTGCGCCGTTGGACGCGAAGCCGAGGCCGCGGCGTGGCAATGCCGCCACGACTGCGGTGCTGTGATTTTTGATATTTATTTTACTTTATTGGATATTTAATAATGGGACAAATTTGCATAAAAATAAAAGATTTAAAACTTTAGAAGCCATTGCTTACGCCACCTGCTGAAGTCCAGGCATTTGTTTTTCGCGTCGTTGAGGTGAGAGTCTTATAAATAGGCGAAAGATTTGAAATCTTTAAGAAGCCATTACTTACGCCACCTGCTGAAGTCCAGGCATCCGTTTTTCGCGTCATTGAGGTGAGAGTCTTTTAAAAAGGCGAATGATTTGCACAAATTAGACAATCTCCGAGGGAAGGAACGAATGGGAAAATTGGAAAATTATATAAAATACCACTTTTTTGTGAGTTTGGTATACGGTGGTTTTTTTGGCGCCCCAACCCTGACAAATGTTGTACATACCAACCGAAAGCTCTCACAAGGACAATTTAGGCGAGAACAATTGGAAAAATAAATTTAATTCAGAAAACGACTCCCAATCAAACGGTGACTGGACATTTGAACGCGACTTTGCCAAAGCAAAATGCTACGGGTAAGCATAATTTTAAGATAATCATTGAATTGGAAAAGGAATGATTAATTGTTCCCCAATCAAAGGCATGCCCGACTCGGCCGGATTTTTGTTTGCTCAGCCGTTGCTAATCGGTAAACATCCTTGCCTATTAGTTCAATCTTAAAAGTTTTTAATTTGATCGTTTTTCAGCCACCATGTTTTTGTGCCACACCATGCTCTTCAATGGTGCGATTTGAACCGAGTGCGCGAGAGGCCAATGGCGATGAGACGAATGGACGAAACGGCGATGAGACAAATGGACGAAACAAAGAAACAAACGACCAAATGGGATTTTAAATAAATCAAAATGTCGCATCATTTATATATAGTTAGTCATTGCACTTCACATATGCGATAAAAAAATCCGGCAATGAAACGCGCGTTTTTTTCTGAAATTGTCGACTGAAATTGACTTCGAGGGGAAAACACAAGGCAGGTGGTTCAATTAACTAACCTCGAGATGAACACCCCTATCAAGGAGTCTTGACTCAGAACGAGGATCAAAATTGGAAATGAAATCAATTTTGTCCTATGTTAATCTAATGATAAAAATTGATTTTTGAATAAGTAATCACATCAATTTAATTTTTTTATTTAAGCTTTTTCATTTTCTGACCAAATCTAATAAAAACATTTACAAAATAACTTCACTGTGCTGCAAGTGAATCGTAGTAGCAGGCAAGAGCTAAATATGTGTTTTGTATCATAGCTTTTAGTTTTATGTAGTAATAAAAAATGGAATATTAAAAATCATTAAAAATGTCCGATCAGTAGTCAGTCATCAGTCGTCCCATCTGCATAAGCAGTAAAAAAGTGGGAGGTAGTGCCCCACACCACGAAGAAGCAGTATATTAGAGCAATTGATGAATCTGATATGCATCTATCTGCTGCTGTTTAATCCGTCCGTCATTGTGGTCCGTCCGTCCGTCCATAATACAGTCGAAATGCTTCGCTTTGGGGGGGGGGGGGGGGGAAAAAAGAGTGCATTCATTCATTGCTTGGAGCCATTTGGTTGTTTGTTTGTACACACATATATATTTTTTAAGTCCCCCCACCGTGGATGAAAGTGTCCCGCCCCGTTTTCCAACTGCATAAATAGCTAACACAAATTACCACTCGCTATCAGATTTTTGGCACCCGCCTATTCCTGTTCTGCTTAACTCCAACCATTCCATTTGCCGACTGACTGCTACAAGCACCGCCGTTGACCGACCCGCCTCAAATCGCAAACGTTCAAAAACATCAAAAAAGGGTAGGTAAGTTAATTGCTAATCTGTGGTTTAATTGCATATCTGTCTACCTATTTTTTTTTGGCTGTTTTTGCTGTTAGTGCTTTTTGTCCGTAAGAATATAAAGGCGGGTCTTTTTAAAAAAAGTGGAAGGCTTTATCGGAAGGAATCTCTTTTTTTATAAAGTGTTTCCCCAAAAGAACCTCGGGGCTACCTTTTTTAATTCCGAACAAGTCCGAATTTATCCAAAAGTCTGGGAACTGAAATCTTACCCGGTCCTAAATCCTGGATTCATTCACCCCTTATTCAGGCCGGTCACCAACCGAAACTGACAACCCCAAAAAGAATGTACTGCACCATTTCGTCCACCGTTTTGGTTGCGCTCTTTGGCTGCATCGCATTTTCGGAGTTCAGCCATGGTGCTCTTTTTCTATCCTTTATGCCGCTTTTTTAATTTGAATATTTTTGAATGAAAGCACTGTTCAAGTGTAAACATGCGAAAGAGACGGAAAAGGATAAAGCGACTGTCCCCATGAAGAGGGCATGCCTCGTGGAAAAAGCCGACGCCTGCTTTGCGGCGTATTGTGGAGAAGGTGATGGAACAATATCTATATTATGTGCTACAAGATTGACAACTTTTTTCTGAACACCTTTAGGCGATCTCAAATATTATTTGTGGGACTGCTTACAATATGGAGACGCCAATGAGAAAAAATGCGCCGAACAGTTGATTGGACCAATTAATGAACTGCGAAAAGAAGAAAATCTCCCTGCAATGGAAAAGCCGAACTGCAAGTGCCTTTTGGGGGTCAAGAATAAGACGATGGACAACGATAGATTTGGTTGGTACACACTGAAGGCTTGAAAAATTTTACGTTTTACTTTATCACTGGGTTTTTTTTAATATATTTTGTTCAGAGGGGCTTGGATTTGGGGGGGGGGGGGTGTCACGAGTCGTTTGGGTCCTGGCAACAATCAATTTCTGCAAATTAAGTTTCAATTTGAAAGCTTACATGTTCAAAGATATGTAAGAGATTAATCGTCTCTCAAAAAAGTTACAGTGGATATTTGAGGGTGCTGATCATGGTTTTAATGTACTTTTATTCAATTGACTTTAAGGGAAAGCTGATCTCAATCCAAACACTCCTTCGAGCAGCGTCCGTCCCAATACGGGAATGATGGTTGGGCCGCTTTTGATCGGTAAATTGCTTGATTTGTTCATAGTTTATTGCTAACAAAATGGTTTCTTTTTTTTAGGCATTCTGCCGTCGATGGTCAACGCCGTGCTCTCAGCCCGCAGTTCAAACTGACCGATTTGAGCTGTTTGTCAACTGCTGCTGATGATGACGGTTGAACGAAAGATGAGAGGAGACAAAAAAAAATGGATTTTTTGAAAAGATCAAAGTCGTATTTTATAGTGTTTAGTCTTTGGGTGAATATAATGCAATAAATATTCTTAAAATACGATTTTTTTGCAGCCACAATTTAATAGAAAATATGTTAACCGTGTCAAATTGTGAACGCCAAAGGGTCGCAATGTCTAATCTGATCCCAAAACTTTTCATAAAGCCGCCCCCCCCCACATTTGAAGACCCCTCGAAGATTGAAAGTACATAGAAGCCCCTTTCCATTTGAAGCCATAACTCTAATAGAAGCGCCCATGTATAAAAATTCCAATTTGGGCTCATTTGAAAACCTTGCTCAAGATTAAACTTATCCCGAGATTCGAGACCGAGACATGACCTCGAGACTTTTCTGTCCGAATCGAAGAAAAATATTTTGCCAAATAAATGCAAAGCATTAGATGATAATGAATTCAACATCGTTGCTCTTCATTCATTTGAGCGAGCTTCAATCCGTTTTTTATGCTTAAGCACACATACTTTACCCAATGGATGAATGTTTGTTTGGTTTTTCATCATCGAAATAAATAAAAAAAATGTCTGATTCATAATCGGAATTTTAGAAAAAATTGAATATAAAAAAATTCATTAAAATGTCCGATCGGAGTCGGTCGTCCATCATCCATTTGTCGACTCTTTTAGAGCAACAAATGACTACCTACATATTAAAGTTCGGACTACACAGAATTTTCAAAATCATAATTATTCTTAAAATTTCTAAAAGTTTACATCACTTTTCAAAAAGTAAAGAATAGAGGGTTTGTGACTAGTTTGCACCAGGCATGTTCACGGATGCACATTTTAACACTGGCGTCAGTCTGTATACATTTTAGTTTTTTGTCATATCCGTCCACGGATATTTCCGTTTTTTTCGGCGCATTGTTTTGGTAAAAAATCTATTCATCTTAATATGTAAGTAATTAATACGATTTTTATCAATGAGCTCGTCAAAAAGAGGCAAATTTCGCAAAATATGCCGTCGAGTGTGGTCTTCGATTGGAGGAGGTCTTCAAATTGAGGAAATCTTCTTTTTCCTCTTTAGGGGTTTTCGATTGGAGGGCACTTTCAATTAGAGGAAATACGGTACATTTTTAAATTTTAGAAAGCAAAAAGTCAATGGTGGTGCTTTTTTCGGGCAACAAAAAATCGACTTTTAGACAAGGTTTCCCTTGAAAGCAAAACTCGAAAGATTTGAAGCGAAAACCGAAAACTTTTTGAAATCCAAATTAAAAAGATTTCAAATGGCTGGCGCATACACGGATATCCGCAGATATTGACTTTGTATCCGAACCATCTTATTTCTAGAATCGTTATCCTACCCGTCCAGATCTGAACAACCCTCGGATATCCGCGGATTGTCTATGTCTGTGAACATGCTTGATTTTTAGAAAATTCCTTACTTCCACTAATAGAACCCTCTGAAATACTATACAGGAACTCTGGATTTTTCAAAAAAAAAATCAGGAGACCCTGCCAGGGGCTCTGTTTAAATCGGCTATATATATCCAAAAATTTCTCCAAGTCCAAAACCAGAAAATCGTATTCATTCCTTCCCATTCCATACCGATCGATTAGCAATCAAAACGAACTTCAACAAAAATAAAATGTACTGCATTGAGTTGACCACCATTTTCATTGTGCTGTTTGGATGCATTGCCTTTTTGGCGCTGGGCCATGGTTTTTTATCCTTTTGCCGCCTTTTAAATTTGACCACTTTTTTAAGCACTCAAATGCAAAAGGGCTTTGGAGTCGGAAAAGGAATTTATTCCTTGGTTTGAAGATAAATGCAAGGCTAATACACGCAGCTGCTTTACAGGGACCTGTGTAGAAGGTGATGCAACTATTGGTCAGGGTCAAATTTGATTTGGCGTAGACAGGTCGACAAATTTTAGGGTATAACTTTTTCTAAGTCAACAACATCGAATTTCTTATTCAAAATCTCCAGTTTTTACGCTTTTTACAATAGCTTATTGGTCGCTTAAACAGGTGTTTTTAATGATATAGAATTTGCTTGACTAACACCTTAAAAACTTTCTCAAATTGGCAACGTCAAAAGGGCCACCCCAATATGACCCACGTCAAAACGACCACCCCAAAATAGCCCATGCCTAAACGGCCACCCCAAAAAGTTCCACGCCAAAAGGGACACGCTAAAAAGGAACCACACCAAAATGGCACGCCAAATTGACCCTTTCCCCTATAAGATGGTCAATTTTTTGAATGAACCTTTAGGCACTATGAAATACATTTCGTACGACTGCACAGAATACAGAGAAGAAGCAGAGTGCGCAGATCGTATGGCTAATCGAGCTGCTGTGCATCGAAATTCGCACAATCTTCCTAAAATGACAAGCCCAAATTGTACGTGCAAATATGGGAAAGATGGCGTGGACATGAGTAATGGTAAATTTGGTATTCACTAACAAAATTTTGGTCAAAATTTTCTTTGATTAATATTGATGTTAAGCAAGGGCTTAGGTTTTATGACAAGTTCATAAGTGATCAAAACGGCGTACATTCAAATATTTTTTTGTAATTTGTACAATTTTCTCTATAATCCGAGTAAAATTTGTGAAAATTTCTGTTGCGCAATTTGCCAGTTATAATACACACATAAATTATTGTATTTATTGTTGTAATTGAGCCTAAATGATCCCATCCCGCATTTAGCGAGCATCCGTCTCAATGTGGGAATAGTGCTTTTGGTGGTTGGTCTGTTCTTGATCCGTAAATGTTTTTTTTAACATTGTTTTCCATGATAATAAAATAAAATGTTTTTTGTGTTAGGCATTTTGCCGCCCATGGTCAACGCCGTGCTCAGCCCGCAGTTCAAGTTCAAAACGACCGATTTGAGCTGAATGAGGAGGGCAACCAACTGTTGCTGATCGGTGGCATACGGAAAGAGAGAGAGAGAGAGAGAAAGAACAGTATTTACATTTGAAGAGATCGAATCGCATTTATAGATTTATTTTGGACGAATATGCAAAATATTATTAACAATTTTAATATATTTATTTATAAAACAAGGTCGAAAAACAACTATTTTCAATTATTAAAACAATTTTTTGTCGAATTAAGGGACGTAAACTAAGTTTAGGACTCCAAAATGAGCATAAGATGTTCAAGAGTTGGATTAACCTTTGTACTTATTTGTTAGCAATGAAGTGACTGATTTTGAGGGTCCAAAACTTTTAAGTGTAAATATTTAGTAATATAGGTATGGTTTGATAATTTAAATTAATATATGGGTTGAAACTCAATGTACTTAATTTTACACTGATTTTTGGAATTCAAAAGAAAATTTCGATTTTCATAGTAATATTAGAAAGAAAATTTGGTCAATCCTTATACCGGCACTACCGGGTTTTGGAACATTTTTCGTCGTATTATTGGGTAGAAAATTTCGATTTTCATAGGGCGCCGCTTTTTTGGTTTTCATGTCCGATATGCTTAAAATTTATTAATATATCAGAACTTTTCTCGGTATGAACCATTGCATGATCTGACTCACTAATCATCTTTTGATCTTTGATCATCCAAAAGATCATCGACCCACGCTGATGCCCAATCCAGTGCCAAGCCCAACATTGGTGCCAATGTACGGCATTCCTAGGTTGAAACCCCATCCGGTGCCAAAATTGAACAGGTTGCCACCACCAAAACCTCCCATATATGATGTTGGCGGCATCATCATCATTGCTTTAATTATTACGAAAATTAAATTTATACAATATTAAATGTTCCGCTTTTTCAGCCGACCTCCTTGTCCATTACTGTACCCGCCGTTTCCACAGTACCCTTCAACAAAATTTTAAAATTTTACATGTTTTTGTTTGTCTGTTTGTACCGTTTCCACCGTATCCGTATCCGCCATTGCCGCTGTATCCTCCTACAAATTATTATTATTTTTTCAGAAATTTTGGTACCGTTTCTACTATATGCGTCAATTTAACCCACCGTATCCGCCACTATTTCCACCATAGTTGTCGTTTCCACCGTTTCTTCCTACCAATTAAATAAGCCTTTACACAAAATTTTTTACGATTGCTGTATGTACTACAGTACCATTTCCACCATATCCGACGTTTCCACCGTATCCTTCGCCGAATAAATTTGTTTGGTTTTTTGTTCCCCGGTCTGTCCCATGACTGTACCATTTCTACCGTATGCGGCGCCGTTTCCGCCTACAAATCAAATTCTGTAAATATTAAGTTTGTTTCGCGAATGTCAGTTAACCTTGTCCAGTATTGTAAACGTCATTTCTATCGAATCCGCCTCCACCGTATGCTCCTCAAAAATAAGACCATCATGGCTTAAAGCCAGAGATAGCAACGAAATTTTCCCGAAATAAGATAATCACACGGCTCAAAAATAAGAATTTGGGGGGGGGGGGTCAAACTAAGACCAATTTTAAATGGTTGCTTGAACACTTCTTAATCCTCCATTTATCCTCCAATAAAATCAATACTAGATACTTATTTCTCACAACGACCAACAATTTTTTGAGCTAACGGCGGCGTGAAATCGAAAAATTTAACTTTTATTGAGGCCAACGGGGAAAGTTTTGTAAAAATTTTTGCCCGCAAAATGTTTGTATCCGCACCTTGTCCATTGTTACTGTGTTCGCCATTTGCACCGTAAGCGCCGCCTCCACCACCATAGCAACCGTAGCACTGCTGCGACGGTTGGGCGTAGGAGTACGATGGGTAATAGTAGTTACTGTAGCTGTACTGTTGGTACGGTAACGGTGTTGACCCGCCGCCGGTGGAGTAGGAGGCTGGAGTTATCTGCTGCTGCTGCTTCTGCTGCTGCTGGTCACCGGTGACAGCTGCGGGCGGTGAAAATTTGTTAAAATTCCAATTTGAACAGTACATTTATTGGTCAATTTTACTTTTGTATTATTTGAGTTAATTACTCCGTTAGAAATATGCAAATTAACAAATTTGGTACGGTGCCATTCGAATGGGCGTATAATTGAAAAGAATATCTTAGAGGGGGGGGGGGGGGGGGGCTTAATTAGAGAGGGGCGGCTTAATTGGCGAAGTTCTTTAATACAAATTCTGTATAAGGTTCAGAATTTCCCAGCGGACCAAAAGGGTGCCCAAATCTGAACCACCCGCCGTCCTTCCCAAACCAACCAATTATGACCGGTGGCCTTGGAATAAATCGCAGTAATTTTGGCGGAATATTTTCTTCCGTGGAAGTGTCCATTTCGACATTTTTGGCCGTTTTTGTCGTTCCGTTTTTAGCTGATTTGGTTTTGTTAGATAAAGCAGCTTCGTCGTCATTCTTCGCTGCTGCTGTTCGATTCTTAGCAATTGACTTGTCCAATTTTGCAAGTTGTTCAAGCATTTTTTGCCGTTCTATCAAATATTTGGCATAACGACGATTATTGTCGTCGTCAACTTAATTAATGTATTGTTAATTAAATGATTTCAACAATATTTCATTTAAATACCAGTGCCGTTCGGGACTAATTTTTTACCGGACCGGAATCTGACACCCGAATAAAGAAATTTTTACTGAAAAAAAAATCTTAAATCTAATTATTTTTTTGCTCTCTAATACCTTTTTCGACGAGATTTTTTTCGCTTTTTAGTTCAAAATCGAGTTTTCGGGTAACCAAATTATTTGGATCAAAAATTCAACTTCCTTGGTCTAGAACCGAGGTACATTAAAAAAAACAATCCCGGGTTTTCTTTCGACCGGGTTTTTCTCGAACAGAGATGCTTACCATGCTGATCATCATCATCCTCCATTTTTTGCTGTTTTTGATCAACATGCCGGTCATCGTCCTCCTTTTGATCACTTTGCCGATCAGTGCTTGTTACTGTTTCGTGTTGTCCTTGATCTTGATCAGCAGCAGCAGTTGCATTATGATCGTGTTCATCTTCGTCATCATTATGATCACCTACGCCATGTTCCCCTTTAAGACGGTGTTGATCGACCACAACGGCATTATCTGCTTCAACAGATTTGTCATGCTTTGAAGATGAGGCAGTTGATGATGATGAATTCGTGTTGGACGGGACAAAGGCATTCAACAGAATCATATAGCCGAAGAGCACAAATTGAAGTACCGTAAACGGAGGTGGCGTCATAATACTTAAAAAGTTTTCTTTTTTTTTGTAAAATTATAGTCCCATTTAGGAAATGTTTTCGTAAATTTTTCCACAACTTAATTTCGAATGAAAATTGTTTCCAGTTTTTAATATTAATTTTAGGCATTTAATAGATAGATTCACATAATTGTTTATTGTATTTGAAATTATTACATTCTAGGATTTATTCAAAAATATTTTGTTTTTGGGCCAAAATAAGAAAAACAATTCACATATTCTTACACAGCATTTTTTACCCGTCACAAAATTGAGTGAGTGCAAAGAAATCGGCAATTAAATGTGGCGAATTGAAAGTCCAAAATTGAGTACAACAAAATGAGAACATCACATAATAGACAATAATTACAATACAAACATTATTCACTAAAATCTAAAATTGAAATTCAAATTAAGTGATTGTTTATTTTTTGCCGAATTCGATGTTTGAAGCAAAAAGCTGCTTTTTTAAAAAACAAAATAATGTTAAAGATTTACTTCTAATAAATTATTTTAATTTGACATTAATTTCTCGCGCAGTTCTGTCCCTTTTGTGAGAACATTAATAACCTTTTCATTCTATACGTAAATAGACTGAAGTAGATATCTTTTAGAACTTTTCTGGCTTCATTCGTTAAGCCCTATTCATTCGTCATCAAACTTTAACAAAATTTTGGCATTGGGTATTTTTTATCGAATTTGCCGAAGTCAAATTTTCATGAGAGCCAATGGCACTTAACCAAAAATTTGGTGCTTTTCATTTTCAGTCAAATTTTCAAATTTCAAGCGATGTACAGCAACAAAAATTTCACAAATTTCCTTTCAACAAATCGATTCACTGAAGTAGCGCCATTATTATCAAAATGTACACAAATTGTTGTTTTTGCTTTTTTCTATTTGTGTGCGCGTCTCCAGCCGCCTATTATTTGTAGGCAAATAAAATGGGGCAGAGGTGAGACCACCGACCGGTTTTTAAAAAAACATCAACGAGGCTTAGCCTTCTAAATATGGGGAAATCCATCAAAGGATTTCAGAATACTAAAATTAGTGTTGAGCCCCGACTCCCGACGTTGCCCATCCTCGGCATTTTGGACCTGTTCCCTGCAGGCAGACCCTCGATATGCCATCCCTTTGATGCCCGGTCCAAAAATTTGTTGCCTTTTCTTTATTTATGGATAGGAATGGGCTGGATTTAAATTTACACCTCCAGCTCAGGGAGGTTTAAATGAAAAGGGGCTCTATTTAGGGGAAATACGGTAAAGTCAATATACACACGATTGCTTTCTAGCCTTGTTTAGGCCAGGTTTCCGGTTCCGACTGAAAAAGTTGATTCCGGCTTCGGTTCCGAGTTTTCAGAAAATAAATTTGCCAATCATACTTTACGCGGCCAAAATTTGGGCAATAACTTTTTTCAATTTTAATTATATTACAAAAGAAGAAATGATTCGAAAGCTGAGAAATCCAAGCTAATCTAGGAACAAATAAGCAAATGTTATGATTAAATTGACTAACCCCCACAGTTTTCGATGTTTAAAATTTTTAAATATTAACATTTGCAAATTAACAAGAAGAATAATTGAAAATTATTTCATCACCCTCCTCAGTTCTCCAGATATAAAATTTTTTTAATTTTACCCCTCCAAGGGGGAGTGGAGTTCAAAAGTCAAGATATATGTACATGACTGCTTTCTAGAACGTTTAAGGACAATTTTTATTCCGCGATTTTCATTTCCGACTAGTTCTGGTTCCGACTTTTGTGAAAAATCCGGAATCGCTCTGCCCTAATGGAAACTAAAACAACATGGAAATCCGTGGACTTGCGCAACGACACTTTTACAAAATTGTTTTATTTTACAAAGTTTTTAAACAGATGAAGCACTGAATCGATGAAGCAATTATGTTCTCAATTATTCCTTTATTACCATTATTATTTGTACAAAATGCTTTTGCCTGTTTTTCAACTGCTGGCAATCGAAAAACGGTAAATACCCACGCCTTTTTTGTTGTTAAATTTGGGGAATATTTTATTTTTTCTGTCAGCAAAGTGAATGCTCGGCTGACAACGAGAATTGGGTTCCAAATATGGCTCAATTGCCAATTGGCACTAAGAAAGTTGCATGTGAAATAATGGTAATTGACAAAAAGGTTTAAAATAAGTTTATTTTAATTAATAATATGCGCAAAAAGGAATTGAAAATTAAATTAGAATTAATTTGTACTAAAAACTTTGAAATTGTAAAAATTTGTCTTAATTATGTGAAAATCTTTTCAATTAGATTAGTTCGGTAGGTAAGTTCTGGTATTCTTAATAATGGCATACCTACCTATTTATAATGATAAAATTTAGATGCTTATGGATTTGAATTTGTTGCCAACAGAATTTTGCCAACAAATAAAGAGACTTTACAAGAGAATTAGCGATTTGGACAAACAATTGTTGCACATTATGTGGTGGGATGAAATTGACTGCACAAATATCAATGAAACAGAAGTTGACCCATTTTATCCATTGAGCTAAACTTGTAACTTTAAGTTGTAAATATACTGTATACCCATATTAGAGGCCCCTCCGCTCTTTAATCAATCCCACTTGGTAACATTTGCAAATCTGTCTCGTGTTAAACTTAGCTTTTTTCGTATGACCCATTTGAATTTCTAAGAGGAATTGTTAAAATGTAGAAAAATTGCTATGCAAAATCTCACTCGAGAGGGGGTTTGCTATTTGATTAAAAAAAACATCTTCTACATAGATCAGAGGACGTTCACGGATCTTGTTCATGCATGTAATTTACGCGCCTTCCCTGGAGAAGGCGCTGTCCAAAAATTGGGGTAAACCCATAATCGTCCCCCTGCACGGAAACCTTTAGTAAAAGGCGAAAGATTTCATCGTCCGAATACAGAGGGACCAGGGATAAATGAGACGGAAAATTTTGGCAATTCGTAGAGAAATTTAATAGAAAAGAAGATGGGTTGGAAAGTGAGAAGAAAGAGAGAAAGATACGACCAAATTACAAATACTATTTCTTCCTCCGTATGATTTCTTTTTATTCTCTCACATTCCATCACTCTCTTTGTTTTCGCTGTTTTTTCCTTTCTCTCTTTCTTCTGCACGCAGAAAGAGCACAGCGCAACAAAGCTCATCCCCATCTTATTCTTTTCTGTTGAACAGAGAAATTAATTATTGAAAAGAGTATAACAAATTGCGTATATGTCAGACGAAGAAGTAAGAAAGGAATAGCACTGAATGTGCTTTCCATCAGTCGAAAAGGGAAGTGAAGTTTGCTTGTCTACCTCTCATCAGGCACTCCCTCTTTTTCTCCCCATCTTAAATTCATTTTATTATTTTATTAAAGTATGTTCTTTTGCCAGTTTGGTTAGCCTTGCGCTCGGTCAATACAGCGAGCAATGAGGCCTAGCCGAGCTGCTGTTATTGCTGATTGAAAACTTTTACCAATTACCCGCCTTGGCCTGCGAAAGCGGTGCCATGTGCAATTTTTGGACGCCTTTTGGGGCTTAAATACAGAGGTGGTTTAGGGATTGGCTGGTGTCAAATGTCTTATTTTGTCAGTTTTTGGCATGTCGCATTTTATTTTTTGGTTTGACCCATCCTTGTCTGCAATGTTGTGTTTAGGATTGCCAGATAAGCTCACTTTTTCAAGTACAGAGCAGGCAGATTTATGAAATTTAAGGACACTAGAGCAAAATTTCGCGGTTTTTGGTGCTCTTTTCCTCTCTCTCTCTGGTAATAATAATTACAGTCACAAACTATACATAAAGACAAAGCCAAATTTCCAAAAATTATTCGAATTCTCATTTTCAAGAACATTCAGAAACTCTTTCTATTATCAAAAGTAGGGTTCAACGGAACCGGGACTAGTCCCGGTCCCGGATTTTCTACCGGGACTCCAGCAGATTAGTCCCGGTCCAGTTGAACCCTATTCAAAAATAAAACTGTTTTTTTAATATTAGAATTTAAAAATTAGGGAGAATGGAGTGGAGTGAAACGTGAAAGAGCCGAAAATTAGTCCGAATAATCAATGTGAAATGTCACAGGGATTCTCAAGGATAAAAAGGCAAGCGAAAAATGCCGGTATTTTGGAGAAAATAAAAAAATTGGGTGAACATCAAAAGGGCCAAACTCCAACCGAATACAACTGCAGCCGGCGGTGGCCAATGTGTTGCTGTCTCTGTTCGCTATGCTTGCGGCCAATAATTCGAGCTGTTTGTTGATTCGTTGTTGCCTGCCCCGGGGCGAACAAATCGATCAATCAACGCATTTTGCGTTTTAAAACTCCGTCGCTTGGAGTGTGCCAACAATTCACTTGGAATTGGCAAAGCGCCAATTCAAAAGCAATTGATGCTTTGCGCAGTAAAGCTCAGACAATTTGTAAAATTGCCCTCAAGGAATTTCGTCAAATTCCTTGATCAGTCCAGGAATTTCGTCAAATTCCGATCAGCCACAGCAACACGGAATTTCTTTCAATTCCGATTAGCAGAACAGACGCTGAATGGCACCAGTGGTGCAGGAAACGGCGTCCAACCGATGTTCACCTTCGGGGGAGGCACATATTTAACACTTTTATATGATGAAGGAAACGAATGAAAATATTTTAATATGGGGAGCTTTCAAAGAAAGAAAAAGGATAAATCGAATGCAAAAATGGCGAAGGAAAGAAAACAGAGTAAATGCGAGAGAGCGTACATATTAAGAGGAGAGAATGACCAGAGATAACGAGCACCCCTTGAGAGATACCTAATGAAAATTTAGCAAATCTATGATACTAATTTTAAGGTGGGCAATTTAGTTTTGAATTTTTATAACTCTTGTGAACCACGTCGAGGAATAAAAAATTTTAAATTCTATTATTCACTTTCATCTTTTTTTGATTGAATTAAGTAATATGAATTGTAAAAACTTCTGTAAGACCCGTTAATTTTTTTATTATAATATCCTCACAAAACGTATTCGAAAAATTTAATCGCATAAAAGTTTTCCGGCTGTCAACAACATACAAACAAATTTATTCACAGCTTTTTTTGTTGATTTCTATGCGACCACTCCGCCGCCAGCCGAAAAATGTGCGCATTTATTTATTGATCATCAAAACGTATTTTAATGAATTTTTCACTAAAATGTTCGCTCGCATTTAATGTCCTTCTTCGCCAAACGATGCATAAAATTGTATTGCAAAAACAATATTTATGCACCCCAGGGGATGCTTATATTTTTACATAATTTTATCGGTTTAAATCGTTATTTTAATTAATATTCAAAAATACATTACAATTCACAAAATTTTTGTTAAGTGATCAAATGTTTGTGTGCTCACATCCTTTTTACTTAACCACATCCACCTAAATCCTCTGCTGCATTTAATTTTTGCATTTGTCCTTCAAATTGATTTTTTTAAAGCGCATCCAAAAAGTCCCCGGGAAAAGTTTAAATTTCATTTATTAGTACAAAAATTTTCCTTTTTATTTTGTTTTATTTATTTTATTATTTGCTTTTATATTTTTTGTTTATTGAGCCGAATTGTGTCGCTGGCTGATAATGAAAATTCCACAAATGGACAAAACAGCAGCAAATAATGAGGAAAAGCACATCGAATTTATTAATTTTCATGCCATTAAATCAATTTGTCTTATCTGTGTGATTGATTTTTCCGATAATACGTTCTTAGTTCAAATACAAATGCAAAAGCACAGTTATTAACAGGTGCTGGGACTGTCTGGTCTCGGCTTTTCTATCGGGATACTCGAAATCGGGGGTTTGGATTCGCCGAATTTCCGGTCCCAACATTCCCTAGTATAACAAAAAATATGCCAATATTAGTAATGCTATTATTTATGTATTTATTTATCCGGCTATTTTCAGGACAACTCTTCGCATCGGTGTTTTTTGCAAAAAGTGTCATGGATCTGCACGCTTGGCGGCCTTTTGTTCGGCTACGACACCGGCGTGATCAACGGCGCGCTTCCGTTTATGCAGCACGATTTGGGGCTGAACGAGTTCGCCATTGGGCTGGTGACCAGCTCGTTGCTGATTGGTGCAGCGCTTGGCGCATTTATTTGTGGCAAAATGTCTGATCGATTTGGCCGAAAACGGACACTGATCATTCTGAGCGTAAACTAATCACCAAATCTATTTAATTAATCCCTATTTTTAACTAAAATTTATTTCTTGCCAATTAATGAAAGTATTTTAATTTACAGGTCATTTTTATTATTGGCACTGTCGGCTCTTCACAAATGCCCAAATTTTGGGTCCTTTTTTATTTAAAACTGAGAATAAGAGAATTATTTTTAGGTGAGGGATTTTAAAACGAAATGGATTTTTTTGTATTTTAAGTCATTGCTTCCATTCCGCTTTCTTTTGGGCATTGCTGTCGGCGGTGCTTCTGCCATTGTTCCGGTAGAAATGAAATGATGACAATCATTTAAAATATTCCGATGATTATTTGCATATTTAATAGCCTTTGAAATTTTTTCGATATTTTGCAAGGTTTTTTTGGCCGAATTGTCACCAGCAAAACAGCGTGGCCAACTGGTGACGCGCAATGAGCTGATGATTGTGACTGGCCAACTGTTGGCTTACATTATTAACGCTGTCCTTGGCAATGTTTGGCGTGATCAGTGAGTGAGCTTATTTAAAAAAAGCAAAGGTGCCGATTTTTTTTTTGAAATTAATGTCCTTGAAAAAAAATGTTGAAAAAATTTAAAGGAATAATATTAAATGTCACAATTTTCTCTAATAAATATTGTAAAAAAGTGGTTTGTGATTTTCCAACGATTTAATTTTGTAATTGAGATAGCCAGATGTAAAAAGCAAGAGGTATATAGAAAATTTGAAAATACTGTTTTTTAAAATTATTTTACGATAAAATAATATTCCGAAAATAATTTCCCTTCGAATATTTAAAGATTTTTGACTGTAAATTGAACAAAACTTGCATTTTTTTTCAAAAGGATTGAGGAACAAAATTTTATCCCCCTTCTCAATTATATAGAAACCTCCGCCTAAAATAGAACCTCATATTTTGATGGGGTTAGGGTTAAAAAAACATTATCCCTAAGGCTTCGTTTTCGGAGACATTGTGTTTATGTAATTCAGTGCTTGGATTTGGCGATGGATGCTGTTGATTGGTGTTGTGCCTGCTGTCGGTTTGCTGCTCGGCCTGCTTTTTGCCGGCGTGCCGGAAAGTCCGCGTTGGTTAGTCGCGCAGGGGCGGCACGACGAAGCGTTGGACGCGTTGCGCAAGTCGCGCAAGACTGAAATGGACGCAATGTCCGAACTGGAGGAAATTCGTAAGACGGCACGAGACGACGAACAGCTCAAGTTCATGTAAATAATGGGCACATTTGCGCTCATAAAAATGGAATAATTTCTTTTTTTATACACTTTTTATCTTGAACAGCCAGCCCTCTGGGGGTATTAAAAATAGAACCCCCTGGGGTCTAATAAAGGAAGGAATAGGCATATTTTACTCATTGATTTTTAAGCATAACATGCCGAAAAGATTCACTAAATACAATTAAAAGTGAATTTTAACATATTTCAGTAATTAAACTTTAAATAATTCATTTCAAAAAAATATACATTCAATTTTTTTTTACTCAAAAAACAATATCTGAGCCTGGCCCTGATATGTATCTTCAATGGTTCTGGCTCGTTCATGTATTAAAGTGTCACAAATGTAGCGTCAGTTAATTTGGCGCTAATTTGGGAAAATTTTGCCACCAAATTAAGGACTTTAAATCTCTGAATATTTGTTTTCATTTTGGAGGGATGTGCTGCGCGTGCCGTGGCTTCGTCGCTGTTTGTTCATTGGCATCGGTGTGGCAATGTGCAATCAGCTAGCCGGGGTCAACTCCATCATGTACTACGGCACAAACATTCTCATTGAGCAAGGCCTCATGACAAATGTTGCGCTGAATGCCAACATTGCCAACGGGGTGTCAATTTGTTGCACCTAAATACAAGGGTTGTTCCCCGGGGCCGACATTTTTTGGGCTTTTTCCCTATCTCCTGCCCGTATGTGTCAGCTTACAAATTAGCACTTTCGGTGGAAGGTTTGTCATAGCCAGCTTAAAATTAAAAAATTAATTTTTGTGGTAATTTTCGAATATGAATTAAACCCAGAATTGCCAATTTATCAGAATTCCCAAAAATAAATATTCCATTAATTATTGTTTAAAGATAAAAACTTAAATTTTCATGTGGAAGTTATGTTTTGTTATTGATCCCTGAACAGGCAATTTCGGTGTTGGCAACTATTCTTGGCATTTTGTTGCTTGGCCGAATTGGACGTCGTCCCATGCTGCTGTCAGCTCAACTTGGCACCGTTGTATCACATTTAGCAATTGGCACCTGCTCATTGCTAATGGCAAAGGGAATGGCAAGGGACAATTTGGCTTAATATTTATTTCAATTTATTAAATTTAACACTAAAAGCGAAAAACTCATTCCCCATCCATTTGACACTAATTCAATGGAATCCCCGAGGGGTATAAAAAATGTGTGCACCTCGTTTCCCCCCCGCCGTTTCCCCCCTGCCGTTTCCGCCCCCCCCCCCCCCGAATCATTTTCCCCCCGTATCGTTTCCTCCCCGAGTGTTAGACTACCAGTTCGAAGGTCAAAACGGTCTAAAAGTCGAACACAATGAAAATGTTAAAAAAAGTTAGTGTCTATAAACTTAAAGAATTGTTAGACACTTCGACACTCGAACATTTCTTTATTCCATTCGAAATTCGACCAATTTTG